>JAYEVE010000280.1:0-25569 GCA_036346375.1 Guadua angustifolia
GGCGTTCTTTGGCTCATTGGAAAGATAACAAAAAGTAGCATCTGAAATTGATAAGTGTCACAAAATCGGATGGTCGAAAAAATTTGAATTTTCAAACAAAATATCAACGAAAATTGAATTTTCGGACAAAATTTGAAATTTTAGACAAAATATCATCGAAAATGAAATATTTGGACAGAAATTATTGCAAATGGAATATTAGTTTCAATTATTTCAAATATAATATTATTTAATTTCAATTCTTTCAAATTATTCCCGAGTAGTAGAGTCTGCTTATGGTATTCTTAGGTGTGTTTATAACGTGAAGACTCTAACCGGCGTTTATAAACGCCGGTATAAATGAATTCGGCGTTTATAGAGTGAAAAATTCACGTTTATAAACATTTATAAGCGTTTATCGTGAAGTAAGACGCCGATATCTAACCCGGCGTTTATAAAGCGCCATGGAAGGAAACGGCGTTTTAAATGCCTCAAATTGATAGCGGCGTGGAAGACACTAACCCGGCATTTATAGCCGGTATAGAGTGGAATTCACGACATTTATAGCGTCGTGGTAGTGTTATAGAAATTAAAAATGATAAAAATCGCCGGCTTTAGCCTTATTAGGGGCGTTTAGATTAAACGCCGGGAAATCCATGTTATCTTGTAGTGTTTGCATCATCACCGTTCCTTCATGTTGGTTTATAGTTATGTTATTACTAGCTCGAGAAAATTCTTGTAAAAAATTGTTTGCGGTTATGTTTAATGAGTCCATGTCCTGTAATAATTATGTGGTGGGGTTGATTAATTTCTATTGGATGTGTGATTGGTTAACTAAGGACCTGCTAGAATGATATCATAACTGCATATGTTTTCTGTTTGCTGAGAGGATGTCCCTATTTCTAGAGAGGTCATGCCGAAATTTTGTAAAAATTTCGGTGGCTTAATTTTAAGCCGGTTTTAGGAGTTTAGAAGGTTGGTAGCATCCGTGGCGCATTTGGCGTTGGGGTGTTACAGTTGGTATCAGAGCGGGCTTTAGGTCCGTGGTATGAGACTTTAGCAAATTACTCTAGAGTAAACTAAAATTTTGCTGTGTGATATTAGAAACATGGCATAGGTTTCTACTCCTTTAAAATTTGGCCTTCGGGCAATAACCTTAAAAATCTGAATTAGAGTGGTTAACTAATTTAAAACTTGACACACTCTGATGCATAGTAGGATGGGTATGGGTACATTGCATTGCGCCTAAATGTTGAGTGCTAAATTTATTGTTGTATATTGCTTTGACCATGAAAGGACTGTTGGAATTAGTACGCTTATGTTCATGTTGTTGGTTAAGCCGAAAGGTTTGACCTTGTTCAATTGGCCAAGTTGTGGGTCTTGCTTGGGGGTGGGGTGGTTAGTGCCACCTCTTCTTTGTTGGGAAACCTCTCGTTCTTGAGTTGTCGTTTTAGTGGAGTAGTTTAGAGGGTAAGGAGGGAAGGTTGGTTTCTTCGCGCCGATGTTTGGATTTAAAGAGAAAAGCTTAGTGATGAATCCTTTGGATTGCTTTTCTTTGTTGTGTTCGGTTTCGTTGGATTCTTTGGTTTTTGTGGGTTATCGTGGGTTGCCTTGTAGAAAACTATTGTAGTTGTTGTTCTCTCCATTTAAGGAGCTTATTGAAGTTTTCTTGGTGCAAAACTTAAATCGTGTGGATCTTGGTGTTAAGGTTTTATCGAGAAGGATTTGGTTGATCATTTGGTTTTTCCCATGCATTCCTTTTCCTTCCTAGAAGTTGTAAATCTTGAGATTTGTTTGAGGAGTTGTTTCTCGCCGGAGTTTGGGAATTCGAGAGTCGAATTCTCTATTGATTTATAATTGGGTTTTTCTGGAAAGAGAGATGATTTTTTTGTTGTTGCTCATGCTTTAGAAGTGTGGTTTTTTCTTTAAGGGTTGGGTATGTGACCTACGAGGATGTTCAAGGCATTAAGAGTATGATGAGAAGTTAGCGCTTCCAGTTGATGTGGGTTATTGATTATGTTAAAGTGGATTTGTTGGTTGTTTAAAAACAACCAAATTTATTGTATAGTATAGAATGATTAATTGGAATGGTAGATAATTCTAAAGTGAAAAGTTGATTAGAGTTATTACAATGGACGTGAGTTGTAGAATTGATTGGAAGTTCAAGATTTGTGTTCCGGTAAGTCTAGTATTGATCAGGGCTGAGAGGGTCTAGAATCTTCTATGGATGAATTTATTATAGTAAGATGTTGATGTAAAGTACCAGAGTATATTAGCGCAAAGGCATGAGAGTTGTTGATTTATGTTGCTTATGAGTTAATTAAAGGGTGGATCGACAAAATGATTTAATTCACGTGAAATTAAAGAATGAGTATATGGAATGGTTGTATGAATGATGGGGTTTTTGTCATGGGAAAATGTTGTGATGAAGTATGTTTCATGGAGAGGATATTTAATTGGGTGGAGCAGTTATTGATTACATGATTTTCTAGAGTGCATGACTTTTTGGGGTAAGACGCTCTGATTAGTGCGCAATAGAACTCCCCTAATTAAGTCGCATTTTGGATTAAGTCGCAGAGTTGGCTTGATGATTGAAGTGAGGATGAAAGAGTAGTTTTGGGAGGTAATCGGCTGATGGATTCTGAAATATTTTAAAAATCGAGTTTCTCCCTGGTGCGAATTTCATTTGCATTGTTTTGAGATTGTTAAAAATGGTTTATGTGATGTTAAAGAATCGGGTTTTCCTTGGCGATTTGGCTTCGGAAGAGAAAGCAAATGATGATTGGGTTCTATCAAGTTTCTCTCCAAATTGAATTGGAGCGCTTTGGGTTTGGTTGTTGCATGTGGTTCAATTGGTTTAATAGAATTGTATTTCTTCTGCATTCTAGCTTATGTTAAGAATATGGATGCTCATGGTATATTGCTGAATAATAGTGGTCCTTTGGGATTTTGGCCTATTGATTGATTTTGAGTGAGTTCTTGCATGAGAAGTTGCACTTGATTGAGCTAAGTCAAATCGTGTTGTTAATAGTTGGAGTTGGAGGTTTGGGTTTACCGTTTGCACTCTTTTGAGTTCTGGTGTGGTTGTTTTGAGTTTGCAAAGAAGTTTTGTCCCTTGTGGACTTTGTTCTTTTGTTGTGATTGTAATTTGGCATTCGTCGAATTCGGGGTTGAATTCCTTAAAGGGGGGAGAGTGTAATATTGCGAAACCTCGCTCCAATTTTGGGCCTTCCGCCGTGAATGTTTTGGCCGTCCGTGAGTATCATGAGGTGGTCGGCCCATTTAGGGAAGTGCTAGGGTTAGGGTTAAAGAATGGGAGGGGTATGTTTGGAATTTCCCCTCTCCACCTATTCCCCCACCCCTCTCTCTCTCTTCCTCTCTTTTCTTGTGGCTGGTATTCATTCTCCCTGGGCAAGATATTTTCCCCAAAAGCTCCTGCTGGTGCCTCATTTTTCTTCGGTTCTAGCCTCTTGCGCCATGGGCTGAGCTTCCAGCTCCTGCTCCCTACCGGAGTGCTATTGCTCCCTGCCAAAGGCCTGCCCAGCCCTGCCGAAGCGCTGCCGTTTCCGTTGAGTCCTCCCTCTCGCTTTGCCGTGCCGGCCGATCCTCTGTCGCGCCGCCCTGCGTTTTCTGACGCCGCGCCCCGATTAACTAAGGACCTGCTAGAATGATATCATAACTGCATATGTTTTCTGTCTGCTGAGTGGATGTCCCTATTTCTAGAGAGGTCATGCCGAAATTTTGTAAAAATTTCGGTGGCTTAATTTTAAGCCGGTTTTAGGAGTTTAGAAGGTTGGTAGCATCCGTGGCGCGTTTGGCGTCGGGGTGTTACAATATATCTAAAACTTTATCATGAGTCGAAATGAACTAAATGTCTAGCAATTTCTTTGTAGCTAGTTCTCTGACAAAATGAAAGTCAATTTCTATATGCTTTGTGTGAGCATAAAAAAACAGATTTGCAGAGAGATAAGTTGCGCCCAGATTGTCACACTATAGAGACGATAGTCTCGACTGAAATACCCCTAGCTCCTTGATCAATGATTGAATCCAAACTATTTCTGCTGTGGCATTAGCCATCACCTTATATTTAGACTCAGTGCTTGATAGTTGTTAGGTCGAGGATGTCGACTAGAGGGTAGTGAATAAGCAGCTTTAAAAAATCTTCTACGATTAATTACTCACCTAAATACTCCTATGACAAAACCTTAACAATAAATAATGCGAAAGTGATAAACTAAGATTTTGATAATTAAAACTTAAATCAACTAGGCTCACTAAGTGCACTAACTAATTATGTCTCTACTTAAGAAAAAGCAATTCTAAAGACAATCAAGCAATTTAATTATGAGAATGTAAATTGCAACATGTAAATAAAGAATTGCAAGCAAAGTATAAAGAGACACCGATATTTTACCCTAATATTCGGAGACTTGCAGGTCTCCCCTAATCCACGATAAGGCAAGCCCAAACCACTTTGAACCGGCTCCACGAATTAAGCACGTGTCTAGATTCCACTAGTGGTAGCTTTTCCCCCCTCCGGATAGGTGAGCTCCGACCTTCACATGCAATTATAGCTCTAAAACCAAATGTGAGTGTGCAACACATGGACAACCTCACCCAAATGCTCATAAAAACCAACAAGCTAAATGCTAGCCCCCATGGTTCCTTTGATAGCCTCCCATAAGAAAATTAGCTATTGGAGGACAAAATGGACAAAAACCAAAAACCTGGTGCTACCGCCCTACTAGGCCAGGTAGCACCAGCCTTCAAGCCAATGGCTAAAAAATAGCCATTTCACAGAAAATCTGATGCTACCGTCTAATAAGGGGCGATACTACTGCTCGAGCGGTAGTACCGGCCATAGACCCTGGTAGCACCGGCAACACGCATGAGCAAAACACCTTCTTTAGAAAAATCATATCGCTCAACATGCAGTAGTATCGGCTCCCATAAGTGGTACTATTGGCCGAGTGGTGCTATTGGTCTTACATGTACAGTAGGACCGACCTTAAGGAGAAAATCAGGCTTCGCACTGAAACTTTTCTCCAAACTGATAAAGATTAATTATTTGTGCTATGTGAGGATCAACACACGATCACAATGTTATGCAAAACACATTTGCACATGTTGCTCACATACTCCAAGAACAACACTTAAACACCGACTTATTTGCAAATCACATTTGCAAATAGACTAAGAATTTATGAGATCAACCTTCTAGCCATGTAAGGATCAACACATGATCCCGACACTTTGCAAAACACATTTATAAATGCCAACACATGCTTTAAGATCGAAACCCATAACTTTCAGCGCATTTGCAAAACACATTTACAAATAACAAATCCAAATGATTAACTCAAATCATGAGCCATAAGATGATCAACACATGTTCATATCACTTTACAAAATATATTTGCAAATGCTTATCTCACGATCCAAGATAAGAACCAATAAAACCATATTTTGCAAAAAACTCATTTTGTAAACACAAAGCATAAACCTTTCTTAGCCTTATGATGATCAACACATGATCAAGTTACAAGCTAAGACTTCAATGCATGAGCTCTCTCCTTTTGCAATACATGCAAAACTTAGCTCCATGCAAAAACTACTTAAACCAAATTGTATGAGCTATTTTCCTTTTGCAACACATGCAAATCCATAGCTCTATACAAAATCCAAATCAATTGAGATTCAATAAGAAGCAAGCATGAGCTCCCTTATTTACATCACATGCAAATACTTAGCTCATGCAAAATTCAAATAAGAGAGTGAACTAAAGTGAACCGGATTGAGTTCATCAACACATGATGAAATTCAAGCTAAATAACTCAACCCCTCTTAATAGTATGGTAACCAAACTAACAACCCGGTCTCCCAAGTAAACACCGAGACTAGTAAAAGACTAGAAAAATATTCTTAGCCTATTTAGTTATACATTTATTGTTGCTCAATCACTTGAAGCTTCTATGATTCCCAATCCTTTTCTCTTCAAGTTGACATCCTTTCTTGTTGTTCATTAACACATGATAAACCTTCTCTATCTCTTATTTTCTTCACTTTGGAATCTCCTCTTGATGCCCATCAACACGTGTGGCATCATTGTCCATGCCATGACTATGGTTATCAACACATGACATCATCTAAATCTTCATCATCCGTTGGACTAATCCTATATCCACAACTCATGAAAATAATTAGTCCAACAAACACGGTTGTCTTAGTAATCAATTGCACTCCATTAACATATAATGGATGCCCCAAGATTGATTGAGCACAACCCAAACAATTTGAATAATTAATTGTGTCTTGAGTACATTGATGCAACTAATCCTTCATTATACTCAAGAGCTTTTCACCAGTCTTTAATCAACAAAGGAACAATATCAACACATGATGAAGCCCATCAGCTTTTTTATTTAAATTGACACGAGTAATATTAACTACATAAGTTTCATATACTCATTTTGATGGTTACCAACTAAAGATCCAAATTATGTTGGAGTGGTGAAAAGGAATTAATACTCTTAATCCCATCAACAATAGGATAAACTCCACAAAAACTTGTGTATATAAATAATTTGCTTTGAATCAATATACACAATTTCTATTTGAGAATGCATTGGACTTTGTCCGAAGATACCATGAGTATACTATAACTAGGCAAGTTAATCTATACTCAAGGTTTTGTTTCAATGTCTTGATCCTTTATATTATTTGTCAAGAAGACATGAATTAATACTATTGAAACATCAAGTGAAAGTACGAACTCTCCTTAGATGTGTTCATCTATGTAATATATGAAATTGGAAACATAATGCACATTTTTAATATATGAGTAATAGAAGAGTTCATCCTTTAACTTGAATCCTAAATATACAATAGGATAATAAAATGAATACGAGTGCATACCTTGGGGTTTCCATTTTCCATCCAAATTTGAGACTAATAAGAATAAAGCTCAATAAACATGTTAGTCTCATAATGATTAGATTTATCATTAAACAAAGATTAAGCATTAGTCTAAAACCAATCACCAAAACCATTAGAACTTGAACTTACAACAGTGACATAGTCGGCTGCTTTTGCAAACTCTAAGCTTACGCAAACTCCAAGAGACCAAATTACTTCCTAGGAATACAGTAAACCCACTTGTTGATCATTGATCATTGAGACATCCTGCCCAGTCAAAATCCGAGAAAACAGCGAGTAAGGTGGAACTTGATTTCTTGATGTGCAACCCCATATAATTGGTATGTTTCAGATATTGTAGAATCCATTTCATAGCCGACCAATGATCACTTATAAGAGAATGCAAATACTTACACACTTTGTTGACTAAGAATGAAATATCAAGTTGAGTGATTGTCAAATATTGCAATGCCCCCACAATGCTTCTATAAAGTGTTCTTGCAGTTTCAAAGAGCAATGTTCCTTGAGTCTTTGATATCCTCTCAGTAGCTTCCATGGGAGTAAGGGCTAGCTTACAATTCTCCATGTTAGAATTCTTGAGAACATTGTGGATATATTTGCGTTGTGTGAGGAATACACTGTTGCACTACTTCAATACGCAAAAAAAATAGTATAGGTCACCTAAGTCCTTAAGAGCAAACTCTTCTCATAGCTATTAAATCAAACCATGAATAGTGTGTGTTGAAAAACTAGTAATGATAATATCATCGACATAAATGAGCATGTAGATAATTATACCATTACTGTTATATATGAACAAAGGTGTATCAGCTTGAGATGGTATAAAGCCAAGTTATTGCAATTTTCCACCAAGTCTGGAATGCCAGCCTTATCCAATTTGCAAACATATTGTGAAAATCTCTTGTTTTCATATGCTGGCGGTTGCCTCATATACACATCTTCCCCAAGGACACCATGAAGAAATGCATTCTGAATATCTATTTGCCATAGTTGCCATCCTCTAGATAATGCTAGAGCAAGAATTACTCTGACAGAGGTTGGTTTGACCACTAGACTGAATGTATCTTTATAGTCTATTCCATACTTTTGCTTAAATTCCTTGGCCACCAAGCGAGCTAGCCTTGTACCTTTCAATGCTGTCATATGCCTTCCTTTTCAGTTTGAACACCCATTTGCAGTCAACAACATTCTATCCTTATTGTCAGGGAACCAAATGCCAGGTATTATTCTTTAACAATTCTTCATATTCAGCATCCATACATGACACCATTCTGAATGAGCTGCATCTTCCACATGACTTGATGGTTCAATCTCAGGCTCAATAATAGCTGCTATTGCCCTTCCTTTGAGTGGATCAGATGGTACCATCAATGTATCGCTTTGGTTGTGAAATTTTAGTAATGAGTGGAGTATGTACTCCAATTCTATTTCAACCTCATAGTGGTTTGAATGAGGAGCAATAGGATCTGAATATATTTGTGTACCTACTGGATTGGTAGAAGTAGATTCAAACTGAGAAGAAGGTGTATATATAGTCAATATAGTCAATAAATCTTAGGCACAGGTAAGATGTTCAAAGCAAGACAACGATCAAAGGAAGGAATGCAAGAATGACCAGTACGAACAATAGACAGACCTTTACCGTTTGCTACTTGCACATGTTCCTTTCCATTGTATCATTCCTTCATAGAAAGCATATCAACATCTCTGGTGATATGGTCAATCACACCTGTATCAGTATACCAGCTTGAATCCAAGTTGTAAGATGGTGTTGTTGCTAGTGCAGCTGAGTAATGATCATATGCTTGATATGAATGATCAAACTGGTGATAACATTTTATTGCAATGTGCCCCAACTTTTCACAAACTTGACAAAATGATGATTCCCAGCTGGAAGGCTACCTAAATCCTAATTGACTCGCTACTTACCACGGCCATCGTGGCCTCTGCCTCCGGAAAAATGACCATAGCTTTTCTTGTTGCGCACTATGTTATTTGCATCAAAGATTTGCAAGGCACTATTATTTTGTTTCTTGAGCAACTCAAAGCTTAACATGTGAGCATAAAGATCAGAGAGAGAGAGAGAGATTGAATATGATCTGGTGCTAATAGACATTACTAGAGCACATAATCCTCTTCCAATCCTACCAACATGTATGAAGTAATCTCTTCATCTCCAAGTGACTATCCAATGGTTGATAGCATGTCAGCTGGATTCTTCATCTTAGTGAAGTTGTCAGTCATTGAGAGATCGTTCTTCTTAATAGTGGATAGCTACATCCTAATTTGTATCTTCCTCACCCTAGAGCTAGAAGTAAACATGTGCTTTAAGGCCTTCCAATGAGTCTTTGGGTGAAGGTAACACCCTTGGGATGCCCTTGTGATGTTGGCGCTATGATAGGGTGAAATTATTGTGGTTTTTCTAGTGGTAGTGGGTCGGGGTGTTCACCATATTGATCTTGGGAAGGTTCAAATTCGGGTAGATTGCTGATTCGATCTTCGGGTCAAATTTTCGGGGCCCCTATGGTCAGTTTCAGAGGGTCTAGTAGTTGTGAAAAATGTAGATTGTTGTCTGAAGTTACATTAGAGTATAAGAACGTAAAATTTGGTTTAGTAGTTTAAAAGTTATGGCCTACTGAAGCTCGCTGTCCAGAAATACATTACCACTGGAAGTAGTCGTGGTAATCTGCAGATTAGGGCTCTTTAGTGGCCATTAAATTATATCTATTACTAAAGAAATCTAGATAATTTTCTATAGATTCCAAAAATGTCATGGTTTGCTATTTTTTATTTGTATAAAAAATAGTTACGAAATTGTAAAGTTTGTTGTCCAGTAAGACGATGGATTAGTTTTCAAGGTTGAAAGCAAGGGGTTAATGAATTAATTTAAAAAGGTGAATAACTAGAAATTTATGGATAATCTCGTAAGTTTCCATAAAGTATATGTTTTCCTATGGTTGGGCTTTGGAGCTAGAAGTTATGGTTTTTCTATCGTCAGGACAACAAAGGGGTGAATTATCTGTTGAGTGAGAAGACTAATTCGGGGTTATGCATAGGTGCGATGTCATCATGTTGGATGTTTGTACTATTAGTGTTTGTTTTGAGATGGATATATATGTTTATTGCAGGAGGTGTGACTTCGAGAGTAGCCTTAATCTCGCGCCACTCCAATCCTTGTGGGTAAAGAGATAAGTACATCATATAATGATGATGAGATGATATGAAATGGATAGTTGAATTGATAATTGATATCTTGCTGTCCTTTATGAATATTATCATTTGTTGCCATTAGTCATGCTCTTCATGTGTGTTGATTATGTTAATGATGGAAAGAATGGATCATGGTGTAATTCATGTCAATTGAATAAGTGCATTTATGATGGAAGAAGTAACCTGTGTGAGCCTTTGTGTTTCACTTGTGGTGGGCACGAAAGTCTTGCTATCATAGCCTTTCCACGAGATGGATGGGAGTAAGACCTACTTTGTAGGTCCCTCCATAGGATTGAAGGGGAATGCGAGTGTGACATCGACCGATGTGCATTCAGTTATACCAATATAAGTTATGAAAGGTGCATATGAGCATAAAAGCATTGTGCATTGCATAAATGAAGAGAAAGATGTGATTTAATTGATGAGCTCTCTTTTATGTATGGTTAATATGACATGATGAAGTTTACTCAATGGATATTTTCATATGTTTATATGGTTATATGATGTACTCTGCTAAGCCTTAAACTTACACTTGTTTGTTTAATATTTTAGGTATTTTGAGGCTGACATTCTAGGAAGGAGAGCAGCATAGTTATGACATATATCACTACTTCACCCTCTTGATATTATTTAGCATTCCGAACATGCATAGCTCTTGAATAATAGACATACTCAGTCTTGGAATAATTTAGTATTGGCAAACTTGTAAGGGTTTAATCTATTTGGATAAGTATATTTGTGGCATCTTATTATACCTTGTGAATGTGCTTTGTTTGGTGGCCTCAACAAAGGTAACTATAAGTTAAGATTGGTTCCCAGATGCATGTGTTCTGGGCGTTCCTAAACGTGAGATCTTGGATGTTGTTGGGCTTGTGGATCCAAATATAGTGTTGTTGTTTTTATCATTATCGTTTGTTTTATTATCATTCCTCGTTATACCTTAAAGTTGGCGTATAATGTCCAAACGATAAAAGTAGATGCTTGCTGAAATTTTAGTTAATGTTGGTTAAATATAAGTGTAAAGTCATGATGAAGTGATATTCTGAGCACGTGTGGTGCCGGGGTGTTACAGCAGGTATGGAAGAAATTGTGCTTTCCATAACATGTAGTTGTTCCTTGTTAGTTTTAAATTGATGAGATGGCCGAACTACAGAACTAGAGTCACGAGCAATCTGCTCATGGCGGATGCTACAGTTGTAAGCTGTAGCAGATCCGCTGGCACCATTGATCAAGGAGGGTGAGGTACTTACTGCTTATGTGATGCCAAAAGCTCTGATACCATGAAGAAAGATGTAGAAGAAAGAAGAGAATTGAAGATTGTTTTGATTCTATGCGCACCAACAGGCTATGGCAGACTTATGTTTATATCACTAGATGATGAACAATACAGCAATGAAAACAACAACATTTAGTTGTGTTCAAAGAGATTACAGGGGAGTTGTTACAGAGTTATTACAATGTTCAGATATCTATCTACAGAGATATCTATCTACTGACTGGTTAACAGGTGGAGGGGTCATGGGTGGAGACGAGTGAGCGTAAGGAGCAAGAGCAAGAGCAAGAGGAGGAGGGCGGGAAGAAGCACCCAGAGTCTGAGGTGGTTGCAGACGAGGTCTTCAAGGTCACGGTGGAAGTTGGTGTGGCGGCGGCATCCATGGCTAAGTGCAACATTTGGGAGGGAATAGATGGTGGGCAAGAATGGAAGGGTAGGAGGAGTGTGTGCTCCTCTGCGCGTTGGAGTCGTCCTCATTGCGATATTCTTCTTGTTCCTCCGAGAGATCATGTCGGCGTCGTCCTCCACTACTGGCATTAGGTTGTAGTAACGCGGCTTCAATGTGCTCGCAAATGAAATAGAAGCTAGTGTGGATCAAGGAAGAAGAGGGGTGGTATGATGGTCTTTTAGCATGTCAGTTAATTTTACCGTGCCTTTGACAAATGGAAATCGCAAAAGCAAAAGGGCATGATGTTTTCACAGTGGACGCATACTGAGGGTTTCTAGAAGTCTAGAAATCTGGCCCACCCGCTGGTACTGGTTGGAATTTAAATAAGTTCTAAGTGGCAAAATCAAGCCAGAATAAAGGGCCAAATTTAGCAAAAACTTTCGTTCAAGTGAAATAGACACTTTTTATACTTCTAAACAATGTGACAAATCCAGGAAAGGATCGTGGTTAGATTCAAAACAAGATAAAAAGGATGGACCAATGGCTTGACGATGAGTAGGGATGTTCATTCCACACATCCAGTTTTGATCCATAGGATTGTGGGAAGGTGCATGCCTGAATTCCGCAAAGCCTCTGCAAGACTTCTAGAGTGCATAACAGACACACAAATATACCTGGTGTGTGTATGCAACCTTATACTTAATAAATATATATATATTATCTCTTAACTAATAAAAGAAGCAATTTACCCCTTTGCTTTGGAGTTTGGACGATCGTCCCAAATCCCAATCCTCCTGTCATGCTGTGGCCATGCAAGTCAAGGCAAGTGCCTCCCTAGTTCCTTTTTCTCCTTCCCATGTCTCCCTCTCCCGCACCCACATCGCCGAAACACCCTATGCCCTGCCTGTTGCCAAATCACCATCCTATCCTCACCATCGCTATCTCCTGCCTCGCTGTCACGCCCTTGCCTCCCCACCATCCCTCCCTCACTGTCACCATCATGCCCTCTTGACCCACTGTTGCTCCCTCACCACCCCATGCAAGGAGGGCAGAGCTAGGAGGCGGCGGCGATGGTGACGGAGGAGGAAGATGAGGTGGGAGGATGCTGCCTTCGGCATCTGCAAGTTCATCCCACCGTACCCCCATCCTCCTGCCGCTTCGGTTTACCCACCTCAATCGCTCCCACATTACCTTCTCCAATGGGCCCAATCCCACCACCTGTGACTCCTCCAACCATATCTCCTCGCCATCAGTCTCCATCACCATGTTTGTTGAAGTATAAGTGAATTGCTCATCTTTCCTCATCAGCTTAAGCTTTTAGGTGAACTGACTGGTGCATGCAACTCAATATGGTATCAGAACTAAGAGATCTCAAGTTCAAGACCCGGTTGGCACAATTAAAAAAATAATTCCAACCCACTTCTATTCCATGTTCTAGGTTTGAGGGAGCCTATATGTGAAGGGGAGTATTGAAGTATAAATGAATTGCTCACCTTTCCTCATCAGCTGAAAGTTTTGGGTGAACTGACTGGTGCATGATACCATATTGAGTCGCATGCACCAACAATGTTCTGGGTGAAGGTTTTGGGTGAACTGGCCAGTTCACCCAAAAGTTTAAGCAGATGAGGAAAGATGAGCAATTCACTTATACTTCAATAATGTTCACGACCCAACATCAGGAGCTCGGAACCCTGCGGCATGGACATGCACTGCTGTAGGTGCTGAAGCAGGTCTGTCCCAAGTGGAAATCCTAACCTTCTCATGTACTAATTTTTATCTCTTTTGTTATTGGCTTTTTTGTGTTAATTCTGTATTGGACTACCTGTAATCTCGTTATCCACTAACCGATAGTGATGCTCTATTGTGTTGTGTACTAATCAAAGCAAGAAAGATGGAATCTTGTGTCAAATTGATTCTCTGTGATAGCTTATAGCAACAAAAAGGAGTATCTATTATGTTTCCTTTTTCTTTCTAGGAAATGATTGGGTCCACGAACCAAAATGAAAAAAGTTGAAATCTTGCATGCTAAGGTTAATTCATTTCTGATTCATTCCATTATTTTTGTTCAGCTTTTCCGGCTTGCCATTCAAATTGCAGGGAACATACTTGAAGCCATCTTACAGGGTAACCAAGAGTTGGATTTACACCTCATGTTATCACAGTTCAAGCTGGAAAGGTATAGCCATCTTACATTTGAACAAGCTGGAAAGGTATAGCCATCTTACATTTGAACTTATTGATAGTTTCCCCTTTTTTCAGAATTTGTTCTCAGATTTGATTTTCCAGGATTCTGTTTGCGTGTTGAATTGCCATATTGAAGCTTGTAATTTGAAGCCTCGACTAATTCCAGCTTTGCACTAATATACCGCGTTGTGCTTAGATGTCTTTCTAGCATGTAGTGTTGATGGTTATTCTGAGTATATAGTAATGATTTGGCACAAAATCCCATGGAGTCTATCTTTGGTTATGTTTGCAGAAGTAGAGTTGCATACGGACCTTACACCTAATCAAATTTCTGTGATTATGTGAGGTCTGTATTAATAGTTTTGATGTATTGGATTTTTTCTTATTGTTATTATTATTCTTAATCATACTATTCATAGTGTTAACAATAATCAGAAGCCCCATTTAGTTAGAAGAAAATTTAAAGACTGGACTCTGTGTGCGACTCTGAGTTCAGGGGAAACTCAGATGCATTGCATTTGCAAACAAAAAAAGAAAATTTATTACCGCAAATATATGCCTAATTCTTGTTACATGTAAATTAACTTTTTTTGTTATCCTTGAAGTGAGATGTAGGACCCCAGTTTGATTGATTGGTTCTTGCATTTTTGTTTGCTTTATTTTTTCTCTAATCAATGCTTTTGCTGCTAATGTAAAAAAGGCCTTTTGTTGCTTATTGTCTATGTTGCCCTTTTATGGCGTGAAATCTTGCAAAGGATCGACCAGAATTAGGCTCTGGTGCTATTTTCTTGAATGCATCCAGATGGTTGGTGTTTGGGTCTTTAGGGAAAAAAAAAGTAGAAGAAATTTAACCTGAATACTATAGTGGGAGGGTTGTTCTACCATGAAACCTTTCTCTCCTTTTTTTTGTTCTCTGCAGTATGATTTCTCCATATATTCATGGCGGCTGTTTGGTGATTTGTCCTGTGATTACTTAATATATTGTTTTATTTTTTCAGCTGCAAGCTGCAAATGATTGCACAGGAATTGGTTGGGAACTATGTTGCACATCACTGATCATGAGGAGTTTGTCCAATTACTTCCTTGATTTTTAATGCAAGTAGGTACGACCATGTCTCCTTATGTATTAACTGGAAAAATCAGTATCTATTTCATTCTGTCATAGAATTAGCTACTACAGATTGGTATTTGTTTCTTATGAAAAATTAAACCTCTTATGAGATAATATATTGGTTATAGATCTACCTAATTGTCTAGGAACTTTGTGGTTCTGCCTTCCTGGGTATTGTTGAAACTGTTATTCTGTTTCTCCTGCTGAAAAGCAGAATGCACAACAGTTGAAACTTTATTTCAGAAGATGACTCAATGATAACATATAAAACTATGATGGCCTTTTGTACTGTAAATGTGTTTTATTCGTGGTTTTTCAGACATTATCTGTTGTTTGTCTTTTCTTGTTCTGACTTGGACTTGTTGTACCCGGCAACTTATGTATGCAACTAATATCAGTTTCTAAAGAAAAGGCAGAAGATGCCTAACAACAACGTTCCCCTAGGCGCTTAGGCGCTAGGCGGGTGGCACACTAGTGCCTAGTGCCTAATCGTTCAGCTTGGCAGGATAGGCATCCACCTAGGGGAACACTGCCTAACAGTAGGGGTGAAAACGGGTCGGATACGGATGGATATTGCTTTTCTTGTATCCTAATCCATATTTTTTTTCCTGAATTTGGAACTAGATATGGGCTAGCTGGATTCGGATACGAATCCAGATAATTCAGGATACTGACATGGGTCGGATACTGAAATTTTAAAATGTCTAAAAAATAAGGTTTTTAGAAAAATTATCATGGAAGATCACTTTTCCTAGGGTAATTGAGCTAAATTTGGTCAAATCTGGGTATTAAACTTCAAATTCTGGTTTCCAATCCCAAGATACCAAGCGGTAAGGACGGTATCTCGCCAAAAAATGAGATTACTGTAGTAATATGAATTTTTTGAATTTTTTAATTTGGCCAGCAGTCCAACATTTTGTTTAGGTCCAGAGCACGAGATCTCGTGAGATCTTGTTGAGATTTCTAACCCTGCTTTGGGGCACCGAACAGGGGTTGCGTTTTGGACGGCGAAGGGGAACAGAGTTTCCTTTTCTAGGTGGATTTTTTCACTAGCAGCAGTGCACTTTCTAGCGTAATGGGAACTAGCCAGGGTCATGCGCTACGCTGCGTCGTGTGAAATTTCTATGCGTGATGCTGCGACCTGCGAAATTTGGCAAATTCGGTCGTATGATCAGCGTCATGCGAAATTTGGTGATTAGGATCCATTGATGAATGTTTGAACTGCTATAAATCTTCGGTGAATCTATTTTTTTTAGGAAAAATGTCATTTAGTTTTTTTTGTGTAATTTCCATTTTCGTGTTTTTTTTAAAAAAAATTAGTTGCTAGGACCCGTCGGCGAATCTGCGAACTGCTATATTTTCGAGAGGAGCTGAAAGTAAACTACAGAGGGGCCTAAATGTATTTTTGTTTTTTGGGGTTTATTCTGCTAAAAACCATAGGGAGGAGCTGAACGTTAACATAGAGGGACCTAAATGTAATTTTGATTTTTTTGGATCCTTTCTGTTAAAAACCGATTGGAGGACCATATCACGAAGGAGGTGACATGGCCATGCCGGTTGGCCAGCAATCCTCTCCGCTATAATGGTAAGTATACATTGGATTTTAAATCTTTTTTCACCGGTGTGGGTTGTTTCAGCTTCTCTTTTGGCTCGAGGGGTTGAGGCAGAGATGATAGCTGCTTTGGCTACGAAAGCTTTCTTGTTGACGGTAATATCCCAGAAAGCCTTGGAAAGTTCATTTTAAGTTTTAAAAGGTTTGTTGCATTTTTTAGTCTTTTCTAGAATTTTCTGCAATAAAGCAATTGCTTTTTTATTTTCTATCTGTAGTTATTCTTTTTTAATTATTTTAAAAATATGCAAAGTCTAAAATATTTTATTTGTGTTCTATTGAATCTAAGCTACCTCTCCAAATATTTTCATAATTTTTGAGCTTGGTTAGCTATTTCTATATATTCAAACTTGTTTCTGAGTAATTAAAGTCCTTTGAAAATGTTTTAAAATCTAGTTTTTAGAAAGTGATGGGCCAAAAACCCGTTTCTTCAAGAAAACATATTACAACCGATATGCCTTCTCTCTTAGGTCATGTTTGGATAGATTAGAGCTAATTGTTAGCTGGCTAATAGCTAGAGCTAATTGTTAGCCAGCTAATAATTAGTCTATCTAAAATTAACCCAGGGCTGTTTGGATACATGGCTAATGATTGGACTAATTTCTTTGAAAAGTCATGTCTGCCCCTCATAATGGCAAAGGTATTTCAGACTTTTCCCAGCGTGTTACATACTTTTAGTCCAAATTAACTCCCACTCATCAACTAATGGACTAATTGTTAGTTGAGGGGTTGACTAAAAATTAGCCCACCTATTAGTCTTCCTGTTTGGATAGATTAGAACTAATTTTTAGCAAACTAATATTTAGTCCAGAGATCCAAACATGTCCTTTGCCCTCTCACTCTCGCTGATGCATCGGCCCACGTGTCCCAAATTGTCTTCCACATCTCGACACGCTAGCAGACCCATCCACCACGTCACCACCATAGAAAGCCCACTATACAGTCTGTTGTTCGCCCTCGCACAGCGTGTTGCTCATTCCAAGAATTTTTTTTAAATAATATTATTTTATTTCGAAATTGCGACATTAATACTCATATTTAAAAATTGCAGAAATAATATCCGCCGCCAAACCGTTTAGCGATAATAGAGCGATCGCCACACGGATTGGCGACAAGCTGCCTAATCCGCATTTTGAAGCGGTAACAACCGATTGTTACCGGACCGAGGAGTAGTCGCGGCGGTTTAACGACTACTAAGTAGTCGCCGGCGGTGTGGCGACTACTAAGTAATCGCCAGCGGTGTGGCGACCATAACCGAACTCTGTTAGCCGAACGGCGGCAATCTCGCTTCGCATTTCGTGAAGAAAGAAAAAAAAAAGAAGCGGCGATCGGCGTGTGGGAGAGAAGAGAGGAGAGGAAGGGAGGAGAGGAGAGCGGGAGGAGAGGGAGAGAGGAGAGAGAGGAGGAGAGAGAGAGGAGAGGAGCTCGGGAGAGGAGGGAGAGAGAGAGAGGAGAGGAGGAGGAAGGAAAAAAAAAAAAAGAAAAAAGGTAATTTTTTGTAATTTTGTTATTAAATTTGTATAGTGTAAAATAATTTAGAGATTTTGTCATATTAGAAAATTTAGGAATTTTAGATATTAGAAAATTTTAGAAATGTTAGATATTAGAAATTTTAGATATTAGAAATTTTAGATATTAGAAACATTAGATATTGATACAATATCGATGTTTATGCAATATTAGAAATTTTAGATATTAATGCAATGTCGATATTTGAGATTTTAGATATTGATGCAATATTAGATAGATATTGATGCAATATCGATATTAAAAATTTTAGATGCAATATTTGAGATTCTAAATTTTGATGTAATATAGCGATTTTAGATTGTTAGATTGAAAATGCTAGGCATGATAATTTTCTCATTTTAGGAGGGAATCGTTAATTTAGATATTGATGCAATATAAAAATTAATTTTGTTTAGTTAGTGATATTAAGCGTTAGTGGTGATATAAAAATCAATTTTGTTTATGTAAATCGCGATAATATCGGATCTTGATGAAATTTAGGGTATATTATGGCGATGGTGAAATAAAAATTGGGCAAAATGGTGTTGATTTGAGCGGTTTTGCGGTCACAATGGCGAACACTTATGCCCGATAGAGTTAGCATCCGTGATATAAAGCTTTGGTTGACCAAATATTTTTCCTGGATCCAAGTGTTTACTCTGTTACCATTCAAGCCGTATTCACGCGTAGTAAGGGTGACCCGCTCTGTGGGAGTTGAAGAAAATAGATCGGACGTGCTTGTGGCATAAATGGTTAAGGTGGTGCAAGGGATCTAGCCTTGAATGTGTAATCTTTGGTGCGGCGTGCCCTAGAGAAGAGGTGAATATTAGCGATGTGGGCGAAAGCGACGTCGACTCTGTTGAACAAGTTCAGTAGTGGTGCGGTTGAGGTAGCGGCGGAGGATGATAACGGGGATGCGACAAGCGCGGAAGGTCGGGCAGATGAAGGGAAGAAATCGAGCAACTTGTTGATCAATTGGAGTTAGTGGACCATATGGCGAAGCAAGATGAAGCTGAAATGTTGGAGTGTGATGATGACATCGACGAAGATGAGGAAGGGGAGGAGATGATGATGAAATGCA
Source organism: Guadua angustifolia (assembly GCA_036346375.1). Taxonomy (NCBI): domain Eukaryota; kingdom Viridiplantae; phylum Streptophyta; class Magnoliopsida; order Poales; family Poaceae; genus Guadua; species Guadua angustifolia. Next base: position 19,281 of record JAYEVE010000280.1, read on the forward strand.
TGGTAATCTTGGGACAGCGGATGTACCCATCACGGCGAGTGGAGCAGGAAAAACAAAGCTGATATGGAAGTTTAGTGGGGGCATGACTCGCGTTGGGAGTATGCTAGCAATGCCGTTAATTTGAATCAAGTTTTCGCAAATAATTACGAGTTGAAGTTGGCGGTGAAATTTGTGGGCACTATCGCGTGAGAGAGAGTTCGAGTTGTTTTGTCGATCGAGATAGATACAGTGAAGTGCTGAGGCGAAGGATGTGAATTCGAGTACATGCATACAAGTGAAGTCGCGAGACATTTTGGATTGCATCACGAGTAGATGGGCTGCGTGCAGACTAGAAAATGTTACGGTGAAACACCGCAACTTGAATCATTGTAATCGCTAGCGTGATGTTCAATGAGATCATCGAGAAGTGGGACATTGAGTGTTCTTATATTCAGAAAGCAATGTTGAGAACATTTAAGTACCAGATCAGTTACTCGATGGCCTGGCGTGCGAAGCAAAAGGCATTAGAGAAGAGGTTTGGCACATATGAGGCTTCGTATTGTAACCTACCTCGTGTGCTTGATGTCTTGAAGGAAACCAACCCTGGCACGTACACCGCTTTTGAAGAAAGTGAAGCGGATGGTAACGGGGTCTCGATATTTCGTCGTGCTTTCTTTTCACTGGGTCCTTGCATTGCGTCATTCAGGTACTGCCGTCCATTGCTGTGCGTCGATGGTACATTCTTGGTCGGGAAATACAAGGGCGATTCTAACAGCTATTGCAATTGATGGGAACAACCACATACTTCCATTGGCCTTTGCATTTGTTGAGGGTGAGAGCAGGATAGTGGGTGTGGTTTTTCGGACATTTGAAGTTCGGGTAGTTAAATAATCATTAGCGTGTGCATCATCCATGACCGCCATAAAGGTATCATTTCGACAATTAAGACTCTCTGAGAGGACCTTGATGAGCCTTTTCCATGGCGGGACATGCGAGCAGTGGTGCATGAGGCATTTGGGAGCAAATTTTTGAGCGGTTCAAGAGTAAGAAGTGATGAACCTATTTAAGAGGTTATGCAAGCGAGAACCGAACACGTAAGTTCAACGCGATATTGGCGAGTTGGATAAGCACACTACGCTTATGCATTGAAGAAGTGAAGAAGCAACCGACAACGCCGAACGATTGCCCACCCAAAAGGCTATCACCCTTGGGCGCTCGATCCTCCAAATCGAGAGACGATCGTCAAGAAACATTAAGTGTTTCTCACCTTTGGATAAGCGGATCCATTGGAGAAGTGGGCATTGCTCCATGACCTTTGGGCGCCCGAGTTAGTATACTAAATTAACATAGTTTGTGGCGATTGAGCTATTAGAGCTATTGTGCTAACTGATATGTTCGAACAGGTTCGGTGTCCTGACAACGAACATAGCCGAGGTTTACAATTGGGTCATCAGAGGCCTGCGTCCGCTACCACTTGTGGCCATCCTGGAAGGCATGCTGCACGGATGATGGCCTACATGGAGGAACGCACCAGTAAAGCTCAGCTGCATATGGTGCATAGCTTCGGAGTGACTGAGTACCGCTTTGAAGTGACTCTCCGGTGTAAAGGGGGATTGGGAACCAACACAGCGGTTATTACACACGAGGTTAACCTAGGCCAAGGGGCCACTGGATGGTGTGAATGCACCTGCAACAAGCCAAGACTTCTTCATATTCCCTGCTCGCATGTGATCGCAGCTTGTGGGCAAATTGGGATGAACACGTCGCAATACGTGTCCTCTTTCTACCTGAAGGGTCAGGCTGTCAATATATGGTCCGGTGAGTTCGTGGTTTTCGAGGACACGGTGATTTCACTGCCATTAACAGAGATGTGCGCATATGCCTACCGGATGCAAATATGCGGAGGTGTGCACCAGGGCAGGCTGGCCGTCCACAGTCTAGGCGCATTCGCAATGACATGAATGAATTTGAAGTGGGTGGCCCTGTTAGGAGGTGTTCTCGGTCACGGTGAGTACGGGCACAAAACAGCATAATGCCCGTAGTGTTATGTAGTGAATTATGTAATTTGTATTGAATTGTGTAATATGTATCATTTTATCCTATACTCGTATTTGAGGTTACATTGGACTATTTTATCAATGTCGGGTTGTATTGAATGTAACAATGCTTAGCTATGATTGTACCTTTTGTCATCTTTTTGTATTGAATTGCGTAATATGTTTGTCGTTTGTTTATTTATGTGAACTCTTGATCTTTTCATTTACATTACTAATCGTCTTGTTTTCTGTTTGCTTGCGAGGATGGAGCACCCGAGTCACTCCTTGACTCTTCGTTGGACCGACGGCACCGTGCGTTAAATCCACGCCACCTGAAGCGTTGAGAGGTGCCTCTGCATGGGTCTGTGCCCGGCGAGGCATGGCGGCTCCACCTAGCCTTCTCGCCCGGTGAGTTGTACTACATTTACATGTTTCTTTGCTCGCGCAATTGCATTTCGTCTAACAATTGAATTTACATGTCGATAGGTTGTACGTCTTTGGGTTGCTTCCCTCGCTTCGCATGATCGAGGCCTCACCGAGGCGGGTGGTGGTGAGGATCTGCGGAGGCGGCAACGGTCGAGCGGTCCGGCGTTTTCCGTTCGGCCGAGCCTCTTGTCTAGTCTGGTGGACCGTTGGTGCCGGAGACGCACACTTTCCACCGCGTTCGGGAGGTGGCGGTCACCTGCGGGGCGTCGCGATGCTTACGGGGTTGCCGATCGGCTGAGGCAATGGTTGATACCGCCACGGTGATCTAGCGGACCGGAGATTCTCTGGGTGCCCTTGGCGAGGATGAGCAGTCTTTGGTACTTCAAGCTGGGTGGACCGAGGCGTACCACCCACATCTCATGCTTCTGCATGGGATAACTCGAGAACAACCATCTCCGTGGTGCCACTACCGCCCGAAAAGCCGGACCCAAATGCGCCTCGGTGTTCTTCAACAACCAAAGCGGGCATCTTGCATTGTTGCGCAGGCACGCTTCCGGTTGTTCAGGATAAGCCCAACACACACCTCTGCACCATATAGTGGAGTGCGAGCTAAAAGCAGGCGGCGTCTCCGCATGTCTCCGCCTAGCGGACAACACACGGAGGTGCAAGAGGTTCCTCTTCTCGAAGAAGAAGGACAAGGAAGCAACCGGCCGAGGTCATGACGCATAACACATCCTTGACGCGTTCGCGCAGACCAGCCGGAACCGGGTGGTATTAACGTAGGGGACAGGGAATAGAGATGACATGCCCATATGGGAGGCGAAATCCACATAAAAAGAAAAAATTTAAATGTTACACACCGAGGCGTCACGGCATAGGCCACCCAATCGGCGACGGTTGGGAGCACCTGCGGATCCCCATGGAGTTCTTTCATAGTAGGGATCGGCGGTGTCCGATAACAAATCATAAAATTAACACAGGTCGGGTAATATGCGAAAATGTCTTACATCATTCAGCTATACTACGATAGGTGGAGCGATCATTTGTTCCACCATGACGACGATGCTTTAGTTAGTTAGTTAGTTAAATCAAGCAATTTAAATCCTTGTTGTAATGCCCTTGTAATATAATCTAATCTATTGCTTATTTTCTCATCGAACTTTGGTGTATGTGCCCTTATATATGTTCAACAAATAATTTAAGTGTTCATAACATGAGTTGTTGTCGACCATAAAATTTTGAAAATTCACATCTATGATGTTCATAACAATAAAAATTAAATTTTGAAATGTTCATAACAATCAAATTTTATTCTTTGAATTTAAAAACATTGTTCAGATCTTTAAATTATTTGAAATTTTTAGGGTAATATCACTGATTTATCAGGAACCTCCATAAAAATTTCAAAATTTTCCGACGTCATGGTTGTCCAATTTAATTTTTATCGTGCTCGTGATTCTACCCGCGAGTGCCTTTTCGATTTCGCAACAAATGGCGAGGCAGCGTCGGCTATCTCGACCATCGTAAGTGGTAGCCCGCATTGCGTGGTCGCCCTTGATTTTTCCATATTTTTTGGACCGTGTCGGAACTTTGTCCCATGAACAACGAAAACCCTTAGTGCCCACGATATCCGTGGTTTAAGTGGCCGTCGATGCCTTTTCGATTTTAGCAACAAAATGCGAACAGCGTCGGCTATCTCGCCCATCGTAAGTGGTAGCCCCCGCTGCGTGGGCGGCCTTCATTTATTCCGTATTTTTTAGGCCGTATCGGCCTATCCCGCGGAGATATGAAAATACGCAAGTGAGATACGTATCACTAACGAACTAAAATAATTCTTCTCGTTTATTAAATGACAAGAGTTTTTTTAGTTCTTTCCGGTTTAATATAACAATTATTGCACAAACAGTTCACAACAAAATTTACCCAAAAAATAAAAATTGTACAGTATTATCGCCAGTCGTCGCCAAACGGTTCGGCGACTACTAGTCGTCGCCAAACAGTTCGGCGACTATATAGTAGTCGCCGAACGGTGTAGCGACAACTGCTTGACCTGGCTATTAACGGTTCAACAAGCGGGATTAGGCAGTTGTCGCCAACTAGTGTGGTGACTACACGATTATCGCCAAGCCGTTTGGCGACTACCCTATTATCGCCAAACGGTTTGGCGACCGGGTAATATTTCTGCAATTTTTTAATGCGTGTATTAATGTCGCAATTTTGAATTAAAATAATATTATTTAAATAAAAAATTCCTCATTCCAACCAAGCTGCCAACTAGCCGTGCCCACATGAACGCCTGATGCCTAGCCGACCTGTCCTATCACCATGCAGCGCCTTTCCCCTTGCACACATCTTTGCATCACCAGTTGAAGGGATCTTGCGCGCTACGCTGTTGCCTTATCTTGCTGAAGAACTTACAATACCTTCCTGAGCCCCACGCCTTTATTTAAGATTCCCTTAGCATGTTATCTCCTTCAGCTCGCCACCCATAGTTTCCTCCCAAGTGCTAGGAAGTTTGGTCCTGTAGATTACTAGGAATGGCATCATCTTCTTCAACACCAACGAGCACGCCTCCATGCCACTACCACCCTAGTGAGCTTTTGTGCCGACAAATGTGTCAATATCTTGCTTAATCTTTGTCCTCACCCTTTTTGTGCTTAATGAAGCAGTTGCATCTGAGTGAGCCCGAGCCAACTTCATCTTCTTCGTCTCTAGTGCACATACTTGATCCGAGTCACCATGACACCTTGTTTTTTTGTGAGCTCCTTCCCTGTTTTGTCCACATCACCTTGTGTTCCATACTTTGCTGATGAAAACCCCTTACTTTGTTGCTTGGTTTTGGTAGTAAAGTATCAACACTGTGCCAATCCCCTGTTTTCAAGCCGCCATTGCCATTTTCATTATCACAGCTTCTCAGGTGAGCTCCGTGTCGATTCCTTGCTCTTGAACCCTCCTTGGCTTGCAAGTGAACTGAAGTGCACTATCTTACAGCCGTCTTTCTCTGCAAGTTGTTGTCGCCATATGAGTCTTCACTGCTGCCCTTACTCACCAACGACCAAACACCCCAGTGCCTCCCCGTCACCACCAAACCACCTAGTATGTTCTTGATTATCCCTAGATGCTAGAATGTTTGTGAGATTTGGAAGGATAGCATTGAAGGCAAGGTTTCACGTTGCCATCCATGGCGCCGCTGTAGGAATGGTCATCGTCATCGCTCCAATGACCATTGGTCCCCCGTGCTTGCTACTGTAGCATTACCTGAGCCCTTGATGCTAACCTGATGACCCGATCCAGCCACTCTACCCTCTTACGCTAAGATCACTGATGACCAAAGATGCTGCACCACTCAACATCATGGCACTGTTGCCCCAATCCACCTATTCATCCACCGTCACTTCTTAGAGGTGCGCAAGGATGCGAACTTTCCATTTTTCCAGACCCAAAGTCTTTTTGCCACTGCCTTGCTCTAGGCGAACTCGAAAGTAAGCTTGGCCATTGTTCTTATCTCATTCCCATGCTCTGTTGTAACATCCTAAAATTTTCATAATGGTGTTAATTATTTAATTCTAATTTTTAGGGATTTTTCTTGATTTTTTTGGATTTTAAAAAGGGTTTTCTATTTTCATATTTATAAAATGATTAACTAAAGAAAATTTAAACCCCAAAATTGCTGAAATAATTTTGGAAAGTCCCAAATGTCTCAGGATATTTTAAAGAATTTTCCAAATTTTTAATCTTATTAACTATTATTTGAAAATCCTTTTAATTTTAGTATTTAAATAATTAAAAAAAGAGACCCCTCCCTCTAACAAGTGGGATGGACCCCACTTGTTAGGTTGTCTTCAACC
>JAYEVE010001156.1:0-41536 GCA_036346375.1 Guadua angustifolia
AAGAGAACTACCACTACAAGAAAGCAGGGAAAAATTAAGTGGGCCACAAACCCACAATTTACGCTAAAACCCACAATTTAACTTAAATTGTGGGCAAACCGTCAATTTATTTCACGAATTTAACTCGTGAAATTAATCAATTAAATTCGTGGGTACCCACAATTTAAATTAAATTAAATGAGTTCTGAAAAAACCCACAATTTAGCGACTAAATTAATGAAATTTGAAAAAACCCACAATTTAGCTACTAAATAAATAATTTGAAAAACCCACAACATTTGCTAAATTGTAAATTTGAATAAACCCACAATTTAGTTTGCTAAATTGTAATGAAAAAAAACCACAATTTAACCGCTAAATTCGTGGGTTTTAAATAACTCACAATTTAGTCATCATTCATACAAAAAAATTGTAGCAGTAGAGGTGTAATTCATATTTGGCGAGATATCATGCATGAATGTTTCCTTTGAAGCATGAAGTTGTCGCACACCACATCACAGAGTTAACACTTTTGGTATAAGATTTGACATAGTAACCTACCTAAATCTCTTCCTATGACCTAATTCAATTAAGTGAGGTGTAATGTTTCTTCCTTCCATGAACTGATGTATCTCTTTCTTCTAAAGCGCTCAAAGCGTGCTCATATTGTGCATTCTGAAAAAAGCCTTCACGGTCCCAAGTTACTTCATAGTCTACTTTCAATCGTGATCCTTCCTATGAAAACAAAATAAATGAATCAACTTTCATTATGTTATCTAAAATATAAATACAAACAATTATTATACATTAATGGAATTTGCTCTAGTACAGAAGGTATTGTACATATGTGTTTCTATCACGTGTAAACAAATTTCTATAGTTGTCACTTGTCACTTCAATTGTGTGTCAAGATACAATATGAGGTGGCTCTGGGAGAAAGGCTGCCTCGAGTTAACAGAGTAAGTTATCTTTGTGCAAGGAAACGACCAAATCCTACCAACATTCGTGGTCTGGATCCTCATAGAGGTTATGCGCTTCTAACAAATTGTTATAAACATATATGTATTTTATGCTTTAGTAAAGCTGTTGTCCTCAAGCCTAGCTAATTTGGTAATATCTCTGTAGCCCAATCGGTACATATTTAATGTGGATCAATTGATCTCGGTTCTAGCACTCTAAACTTATATATTATTTGACCATGAAATATCTCTGTAGGGTTCACGGATGAGAATTGACGAGATAACCACAAACATGTAGATAATATCTAGCACTCTTAGATATGAAGTAGCCATACATGAGAAGGGCACACGAAGGATGCATGCAATACAATATCCATACATGATCATTGCTAGTAGGCAATACTAAATGTCTTATATTCTTTGCGTTACATTTACTAACAGAGTGGAGGGCTAAGAAACAACGGGTAAATGAATATGCAAATCTTACCTTCTCTAATGAGCGTCCACATAATGCTTTCATTGCACCCACACCTTGCAATTGAGTCCAGATATAAGTCCCTTATTAGTCCCATCTTCTTTTGCTCCTACTTCATCATCAATAGAAATGTTTAGGTTCTGTCAATTGGATGAAAGAATGTCAAAGAAAAGGATTGTGTAAAATAAGTTCCATGTCCAAAATGACTAATATTTGTGACCGGGAGTACATATTAAGTTCAATAACCGTATGCACTTGAGGAATAGGGAAGGTGTGTGAGAACAATTATGATTTATGATTCTACTAACAAATCGAAACACCAAGATGAACAAAGTTGAATCGGTCAATGGTGTTACGGATTTCTATTAAAGGTCTAAGGTAGCCCATGTGCGGTTAGTTTAGGTGTCTTTAGGCTTTAGCGATTCAGTTTTGGTAGCACTAATTCTTTTGGCTTGTAGAGTTGCAACTTTGTTAGCGCAAAAGCATGTACTAGATAATGAACCAAACAAGCGTCAAGAACACCGAATGCACCTTATTTTACCAAGACCGAGAAGATAGTGTGTGTGACCAGCGTGGACGCCTTCGACGATATCCTCGTCTCTGCAAACCACCTGGACGGCACACCCCGGACAACAATGGTATCCGGCCTTTTCACAACAAACTAAAAACTACACCTTATTTACATACTTCCCACAAAGCTCAGATGTGGCTATGAGATACTTTTCCTCTCCATCGCCTGTTAACTGTCAAATGCAACAAATGGCCACGAGCTTGTTTTTACAGTATATTTTGGATCAAGGAATACTATTCAAGCATTCATCGTATTCAAATCAAACAATTATGAACAACTAACACATTGACAGTAACCAAATGTTTTTTCTTTGAAACATGGAGAAACATAAATGTAACAGGTGGGATGGAAAACCAAACAAGTGATGCTTCAAGTACTGAATCCCAAAACTATGCATATTTAAGATGTCTTAAATATAGCCACAAAACCAACTATTTAGCAGTTTTAAGATGTCTTAAATATAGCCACAAAATCAACTTTATTTGTACTTACAAGGCATCCTTTATTAAAGATGTACATGGACCCTTAAAGATTTTAGATGTGAAGGTAACACAGTTCTTTCAAGCAATTATCACATGTTTTTGCACAATGTGAAGGATCAAACATCTCTCCAAAGTGGATCAGTTGTAGTAGGCGTCTGCAGTCCACAATGGTTGGACTGAAAGAATCCTTATTTGCCATCATTCCTCGTGTCTTACTGCAGAATTCTATTTCTGCTGTTCGCCAATCAACTTCAATCTCTGAAACTCTGTATCAACAGGGTATGGGAAGATGTCATGCTTAATATTTAGCTGATCGAACACAATTGTGCCATTGCAAAAGATAAAATTAAGAAGGTCACATAACACATCATATAACCAATCATCAGCTCCTATCTATCCACTTATTAAATGGCATACTATTTATCCACTTTCAGTATCATATAACCAATCATCAGCTCCTATCTAAGGATATATATATGTGTTTAACACATTTGACAATTATCGACCATCGTGAAAAATCTACTACCTCATTTGGCAAAACAAACTAAGTCACGAAATGTACAAAATTTGGCATAACCTCTCTAGTAAATAGGACATCCACTCGGAGACAAAAAAACATTTGCGGTTATAATATATATATCAATCTCTCAAACCGAAGGAGACATTCTAGCAGATCCTTAGATAATCAATCACACATCCAACGGTAATTTGTAAACTACACAATGACGTACAACACATTACAACCATAAAACACACATAAAACTTTGGAGCAGCCTTGACTACATAAAATGAATGTTGTATGCTTTAATCAACAAACCTTGGGTTGCAACAAATGTGAAAAACACTTCTATGTTTCAAGGAATTAGCCACGGCACCTGAGTTTGTATCTTTGGCGGTACTCTTTGAAAGCTTTAAAAGAGCCTCATTTTTAAGTGAATGGCTCTCCTTACACCCAGTCTTAGTTCACCATCATCACCTCTGCGAAGGAAAAAAACAATTTGCTGAATAAAGATATAAAACACAAAGTTGTTGAGTTAGCACATTGTTCATATGCTTCTGGGACAAATAAGATTGCATCCCCGAGACAAGTTTCTTTTTATTGACAAATGAACTCCATCCAGTTGTTAAAATATGCCAACACAAGCAAAAATTATCTAAGTGCAAGCAATGAATATCTCTTCCATGAGCAGGAAGATGTCGAATGCGGATATACAAGCTCGAAAGTTAATTAAACTAATATCTACTAGGTTGAATGCACGAAGATATATGGCAAAATACCTTCACAAGGAGACTTCCAAGAAAATGGAAATATTGCAGATCTTGTTCATGAACCAATCTGAGCCAAGGTTTGGAGTACGAAGATGATCGGTAGTTTCCTACAAAAGGAAAAAAATATCACAAAGAAACACACACGAGGCATCATAATTGAATACGCAAACTGCGTGACTTTAAACCAATTATGCAAATACATTATAGTATTTCCACCAATTATGCAACATACAACATTGCAACTTTGAAATTTTGGATCAAATAGCTTAAAGGCAGTCAATACCTTCCTGCAATTTCAAATTATGAGGTTATGCTTTTAACTATGGTTATCGAGGTGTCCTTGATAAAAGTATGGATTTACCTTGCCATTTCATACTCCATACAACCAAACAAAATCTCACTCCATCACATACACTTACAACCAACCCACTTGCGCCATCCCATGCGAGAATGAACTCATTCACCCAACCAAACACACCTTAAATTCATGTCATAAAGAAAAGCGACAATTATTTATGTGAAGCCACCAAAGCACTTACTCTAGTGGAATAGCATAAAATGCAAAAATCATGTCTACATTGCACACATTCATCAACTTGCCACACTTCATCATAAATTTAAATAGATTACGCATTACAAGAAAAGAGAAACTTCTTGAAAAATCGATGGCGGCGCAAACCCAAAACAATACCATCTTGGCGACCTTATGGTAGTGTTGACGATGCGTATCGAAGTCGGTCTTGGTGTCTTTCTCCATAAACTTTACTACAAGGACGTTGTCATCACCAACTATTTTACGTAGATGAGTCCTCGTATTTTCCACATATATTTGCTTCCGGTCAAATAAGGTCAAACATACAAGGATGGTCCTAGAACTTCCTCGAAAAAGAATTTGAACATTAAGCATAACATTTGTCGATTTTGGTCCCTTAACCCATTAATATCGTTGACATTAGTCCTTTTAAGTATTTCTACTAAAATCTTATGCATGATCTCGCCAATTTATAATACAATGTGATCACATGAATATCATAAGACATGTACCTACATTTTGTTAGGGCTTGTATAGCATACATGGGTGATATGCACCTTTATATGAAAGCTAGATAAGCAAGAAGTCAAAAGCATTGAAAAAATTGATCAAAATATAATCATGATTGGTAGATGTGAAAACATCGAATAGCGAGTCAAGATCATGATGAAAAAATAAATATGAAAAACTGTCATAAAAATATTAAAAGCTTCACAAACCTTGAAAACTTTGACTACGGAATCCCTCTTATCTCGACATTACAATGGTAGATGTGAAAACATCGAATAGCGAGTCAAGATCATAGTGAAGTACAATACAAAAGCTGAAAGGCAATAACAAATATAATGGAAGCATGGGCGGCAATGTAGCAGACTCTTAATGAAGTATTTCAAATCCTAGTTGGAACTCAAGTGATACTAGTTGGAACTCTTAATGATGTATTTCAAGAGTCCTCAAGTGATACTAGTTGGAACTCTTAATGAAGTATTTCAAATCCTACCAAGGCAGAAGATCCTTTCTTCACTTGTACTTTGATCTTTGAATCAATTGACCTTGCTCCAATTAATATAAAAACATGGAACTTGCTCATAAGAAAATAAGGAAAAGCGATTCATGTATTCACTCAAATTGGTCTCGAACAAATAATCAAGGATACCACAGAAATTGTAGAAGAGTACTAGGAAAGTCTTCCCCTACTTCAAAAAAAGTAAACTAGGTTTTGGCATATGAAAGGAATACTTCTATGATAGAATGGGCAAAAACAAATAAGATCATGTCGATTAACATAACACATTATACATTTTGTAACTAAGAGTGTTAGCCACTAGTCAAGTTGAGACAATTTACAGATCAAGTCCAAAAGTCATAGCCAAGACATTAACCTTTATTTGATTAACTCGATACACTTGATTCAAGGAATTATTCAGTTAATGATTACAATACATTATACAAAAAAGTACATCACAAATAATTCCATACCAATGCTTTGGAAATCATAGGCGGTGAGCAGTATTAGCTTTTCCTTTGGTTATTTTATTATCTATAAAGTAGATGAGTGTGAAAGGTGTGTTAGGTAGTGTAAAGAAAAACAACAGAAGAATAAACATCATTTACGAACTTCTGAAGATTCCACAAGACGACGGTACGGTGAGGCCCACATGGAATGACAAATAGGTTAGTGCGAGGCCAATGTAGAGGAAAAGGTGAGCATCATAAGGAGATTATAAATGATATCCAGATATAGAAGTTATAACACAAACAAAGGCATGTTGGTATATGTGCCTTTGTGTTAGATTATCTAGCATATCCCCGCACTTTCTTTGCCGTGTCACTTAAATGATGCCCTACCGCCAATCAACAATTCTAGACTAAAAATTTACGAAGGGTGCAATAGAAACGTGTCTTTTTAGGAAAGAGTTACCTTTTCAAGAAAAGATGTTTACATTTTAACTAAATTCTACCATTTCAACAAAAATGTGGCAAACAAAAACATCTCTTAAATATTTAAGATCTGATGGTTAGCATGGGAACATGGCATTGCGGGGACGCTAAATTGGGAGTCAATTTTTTAGTAAAGAAGGATATACTCAACCATGCAGAATAAGAGGTTTAATATTATCATATATCAATATAGAAGAATCAAATCTGTTAGTTACACAGATTGAGAGTTGCCGACATTTGCTCTGGAGCAACATCAGTAAAGGGGGGAAGCCCTACATTTTGAATATATCCATTGCAAACAAAGATGCCTCTTCTCCTCCAGTTCCTGCAATATCGTATCATCATCAATCAACAATTGCCCAAACACACAGATCCAAACTAAAAGGATGAATTGTTTTTTTAGAGCCAAAAGAGGATGAATTATGTCAATGGACGGATAGGACAAGCTCGCCTTACACTCGCACCTCAATATCTGATCCCTCTCATCGACTTCATCTTTTGGAAGCAACGATCTGAACATCGCATCTTTGCAATCGTTTCTCCTCCATGATGACCTCAAGGAGCTCCTCGGTGCCATCTCACGCATGTCTTTCTCTTCAAGGGAGTTTGTCACCAAAGATTTCAAACCCTCAATTTCCTGCGTACAATAGGCATCCTCCTCACAATCTCTCATAACATAGGTAGAATATTATATAGCGATGTGATTATCACCTCTGCTTTGACCGCAACTCCTTGATCAATTCCATGGTGCTCTCCGACTTGCGGAACTCCTTGTTAGCCCTCGAGTATTCCTCGGGCGAGGCGGCGGTGACTTCATTAAAACCACACTCAAATCAAGATGATTGCAGTAAGGCTACCTTAATTCTCACGTGAGGCTTAAGAACTATGCGGCTCTTGCTTATACGATAACGATGAACACAAGTGTTCAAGAAGCATCAAGAGGAGGTTGCCCATCCGAAATTACGGTTGATTTGCTCACGGAGTGCAGCGCTCCTCTGCTCGATCAATTTCATTCTCGCTCCATGGTCTCCACCGGGTTTGCGGCGACAAGCGCTCATCTCGATGCAAAATAGGGGGAACAATAGTGCTTAGGCGAACAAGAGGAACTCTTGGATTTCTCTTTTCCCCCAAGTGAGCAAGATTTCTCTTTTGGAGCGATGCAAATCTCACAGACGATTAAAAAGCGACTTCTGTAGAAACTACATGGAGCGAGGAGAGGTGCTCACCGGCGGTGGAGTAGAGGCGGGGAGGAAAGGGCACCTCCTTGCCGGAGGGCGATCTTCGGTCGCAGGAGGAGGCGGCCCGGCTTCGAATCGCGGGCCTGAGTGCTCGGCGGGACTTGAGAGGATCTCGGGCGCTGCTTGCCGACCAGCGAGGCTTGAGGAGGAGGAAGGGAGGACGGCAGGAGAGAGAGGCGATGAGGAGGCATGGTGGCGAGGGCGGCCGGCGGATGGCGAGGGCGCGGCGATCGACTGGCGGCCCGCGGAATGGGGAGGAGATGGGCAAACACGAGCGGAATGGGGACGAAATTTGCTAGGCGCGGTTCTCTCGGCAAGAAAGAGACTGTTCGGCCAACACTTAAATTCGTGGGCTCCGGAAAGCCCACGAATTTATTTAAATTCGTGCGTCTAGTATAAAAAAACCACGAATTTAATTAAATTCGTGGGTCTTTGCATGTGGCCCACGAATTTAATTAAATTCGTGAGTTTTTTTAAACCGACGAATTTAAATCTGTAAATTCGTGGGTTTTTTTTTACCCACGAAAAAAATCCACGAATTTTTCACTGTTTCTTGTAGTGTACGAAGAGAATTGGGGCTAGAATTTGGCGTAATGAACTGTGATATGTTGATCAGGTGGATACAACATTGGTCGTGGCTTTAAGAGGAGTTGAGGAAGAGATTTTGCTGCATCATCGTTGGTTGGGACATTCTTCGTTTGAGAGTTTGAGTTAGATATATCTGAGTTGTTTAATAAAGTAGATAAAAGTAAACTTGTGTATGATGCTTGTGAGTTTGGAAAACACACATGATCTACTTATAGTAGTATTGGTCTTCGGAATTATGAAACTTTTATCTTAATACATTCTAATGTTGGGAGTCTATGCTCGATTACCTCTGTGAGTGGCTTTAACTAGTTTGTCACATTAATTGATTGCTATACTTGTATGGTTTGGATCTATATGATGAAGCATAAGAGTGAGGTCATTCGATGTTTCCAGGACTTCCATCGGTTAGTGGCAACTCAATTTGATGTGAATGTTCGAATTCTTCGAACAGACAATGGAACTGAGTATGTCAACAAGGAGATTGCAGCATATCTCTTAGAGAGTGGGATACTTTATCAAACCACTTGTCCAAGAACCCCACCTTAGAATGGAGTGGCTGAGAGAGAATCGACATTTGTTGGAAGTAGCACATTCACTAAAGTTTAAGATGAATGTGCTGAAGGGATTCTGGAGTGAGGCAGTAATGACGGCTGCATATCTTATCAATCGTATGCCTTCTCAAATACTTGGGATGAAGTCTCACGCTGAACTTCTTTTAAGTCAACGAGAGTTCAAGGTTCCTCCTAAGGTGTTTGGTTATGTGTGCTTTGTATGAGATCACCGGCTAACAGTTGGCAAACTGGATCCTCAGGCTGTGAAGTTTGTTTTCATAGGATATTCATCTAGTAAGAAGGGATATAAGTGCTGGAACCCAATAGAAAAAATTGTTCATGAGTATGGATGTAACTTTTCGAGAGTTCGAGCCATATTGCATGAGTAGTGGTGATCTTGGTCAATTCTTAGAGAAATTCTCTTCTGTCACCAAGGGTGATCATCGACGGGGAGAACAAAGATAGTGGAAGTAATAACCAAGGGAAAGAAGTTGTAGGGACAATTCCGTGTCCTTCGAGTCAGGATAAAAAAATATACAATTCCGTGTCCTTCGAGTCAAGATGCTTCCGAAAACTAGGGAGAAACAGCCGTCGACACTTGAGCAAGTCCTACCAGAGGTAGTAGAGGAAACAGGGAGACAGGGAAGAAACAACAGCTGCCACAACACTTGACCAAGTTTTATCAAAAGAACCACAACCTGAATGTGAACTTGAACAACTAGCTAGTCTAGTTGATTCAGCTCCAGTCCCAAATCTTTCCTTAAGTCTCTCTTCATCATGTTCCTTGCCTTCCCTTGGGGCATGTGGTAATGTTCTCTCTAGCTCCTCTCATATAGGTGGTGTTTGGTTCTAACTAAGGTGTGGTAAAGGTAATGAAATCAACTCACAGGGTTATCCATTCCAATGTAAGGGAAAACACCTTTTGTTTGGTTCACTTATGTAATGTCTTCCCTTTCCTTAAGCTTGTTTGGATAGAGACAATTAACCATTTCCTTAATCTCGTTTGGCTAGGGACAAGTAACAGCTTTCCTGGAACGCATCAAGCAGGAAGCAAGCGGTACGACTAGCATACCATTTGGCTCAAACACAAGTTGTTTTCACAAACTAGTTTATGAAGTTGAATGTGTGTCTAAACCCATCAACTAAAATAAATGAAAAAATATATAAATACACTTAAAGACAATATTATCCCTATGTTAGATGTGGAATAATCAACAAACCAACACGTCACAAAATATGCACTAATCCATGAGAGCACAAATTGACATACTCCAAATAATTCTACCTTCTATCCATAGTAAGTATAGAAATGTACCAATTACTGAGCAAACAACAAAACAGATTCAGAGCTTACACCCTTCATCAAACATATGAAAATCCAGAGTATGACAGCACAGACTATAGGCTCGCAATTTCCACTTGTGCCAACGGTGAAAGTAAAGGGATTGAACATCCAAGCTACCACAGACCAGATCCGCATTTTAATGTAGCAATTACTGAACAAACAACAAAGCATCATTGACAGATCTAAGGGATGAAGCAACAAATTCTTCTGCATTTGGATTTAATGCAGTGCTCTTGTTTATCGAATTGAATTTTCTCTCTTGATGGACATCTGCGATGAGCGATCTGGCTCTTCTCGAAATTCCAAAATTGACATGAATAGCACTAAACACCTAGGGGCAAAACTTTTCTGTAGAGGTTCTTCCTTGTCCTATCAGATAGAATTGTGCAAGGTAGAGTTAGATTTCTGAAAATGAAAAACTAACAAGAGCACAAATTGAAGGGATGTGCGCTGTCAAGGAAAGGAACTGTGCCAGTAAGATGGAATAGGATCTGTGCTAGTAGTAATTTCGAGTCAGAAAGGGAATACCCGACAACACATGGGAAGAAGAAAAAATCATCCAATTATCAAAACTATATATATAGTTCAAAAATAGAGATATACTTGTACAAGCTATTACGCCGACTCTCCATTGATGATTCTGGAATACTTCTGTGGTTTACATTTGCGATCGATCGGATGATCCAATCCCCCAATTCAATTCTTGGGGTATTTGTCTACGGTTGGAGCACTGTGGTAATAGCGGAATGACAGTATACACAAGAAAGAAATCCTACCAAAAAGTATCTCAAGAAAGAAAGAGAAACATGCAGTATCAATTTAATTTGATTGACTATGCTGCTGTTAAATAAGCTCACTCGCTCAATTTGAATTTCTGCAGCTGCAGTCCCTGATTAGTAGTAGATAGATGCAAAAAAAGAATGAAGGGAATTGGTCAAGAAATACCAATCTAGCCTCTCTCTCTCTAGTATATATGTATGTGTGTGTGTGTGTGAATTATGAATGTATATATGATGATGATCTCTCCATGTCTTCTTCCTCCTCCTTCTATCCTTTAAGGGATGGAAGAAATACCAATTAGGGCTGGGGGCCGGGTCACTTTTGCGATCTGGGCACCGCTGCCATGGAACGCCACGTCGGCCCTATCTCCACGTCTCCGTCCTCCTTCTTCTCAACCACAGTCGCCTTCTCGTCGTCGTCCTCTCCGTTGGTGGCTGTGATACGTGGCTCGAGGAGGTCATCTCGCCTGTGAATGCGGCGTGGAGCGATATGAGCGGGACCACTGCCTTGAAGCCTTGGCGAGGAGGTTAGCGATGGCGCCGAGGCGTGTGGTCGGCTAGGGCGAGGGCAAGGAAAAGCAGCGGACAGGGCGATCGAGGCGTTGGAGGCGGAGTTGGGGAAGGCCTTGAGGAGGCGCCAGAGGAGGAGGCCTTTCGAGGCGGCCATGTGGAAGAGCATGGAGACGCGTGAGGTCGTGAGGGGAGGGGACGACGAGGGGAATCGGAAAATGAAAGGACAGGGGATGTCGCCTAGAGGGGGGGTGAATAGGCGAATAATAAATTTAAAACTAAATCACAGCGGAATAAAACGATCCCGAGGGTATCAGCCCGGAGTGTCCGGGGTTTTTATCTGGATACTCCGGTATATCCGGACTATCCGGAGTTGGGGGTCCGGATACTCCGGATTGGAGACCATGAAGAGCCGAGGGGGTCAGCCCGGACTCTCCGGACTTTTACTCCGGATACTCCGGTATGTCCGGATTATCCGGGGTCAAGTATGCGGAATGTCCGGGTTGGGTACCTCGAGATGAGATTTCAAATCTCTTCAACTTTTAAGCAATCTACTTGAACACAAATATTATAAACACTACTAGGTACCTAGAACAAGTAGAGAACTAGCGTAAAACTCAATAGAAAAATAGATCGTGCAATTTCAAGATTCAAAATTAAATACTCTAGCAAGAGTAGGAAGCAAACTTGGAGACGATGATTTTTCACCCGAAGTTCGGATCCTTGAGGGGATCCTACGTCTCCGTTGAGGTGGCTCGGTCACACTTGAGTCGGGGTCTCTTTCAACCCTCTTACTCCCGGTGTTGCACAAATGCACTTGCCGGTTTCAACTCCTTTGACGCTTGAGCCGGGGTCTCTTTCAACCCTCTTCCTCCCGGTGTTGCACAAATGCACTCGCCGGTCTTCACTTCTTTGATTCCTTCCCTTGAGGCGGAATCCGGCCTTCACAAACTTCCTCTGACCAACCACACAAAGCTCAGATGGCTCGTGGCGACCTCCTAGCCGTCTAGGAGTCCTCAACCTCCAAGAGTAACAAATGCTCACGAAGAACAAGCATGGAGATGAAATCAAGTGCTCAACAACTCAAATCACACTCAACCCGAGCACTACCCTCTCTCACACCCAACCCTTCACTCAAAGGGGATCACTAAGATCTAGGGTTAGAGGGGCTTTTGAGAGCTTAAGATCACTGAGAATACACCTCAAAGCACCAAGGAACCAGCCCAAAAGCCTCCTCCAACGGCTACCCAAGAGGGGGCTTTAAATAGAAGTCCCCAAAAAAACTAGCCGTTTGAACTGCGCAAAGTCCGGATACTCCGGACTTAACCCCGGATACTCTGGACACCCCGGATACTCCGGACTCACCTGGATACTCCGGATTGACCAAACCGAGAGAACCAACCCGGATACTCCGGATTGGGTGAAAGCACCCAGCAACGAGCATAACTTTTGACTCCGGACTCCGATTTAAGTGATTTTGGACTCTATTGAAAGCTAAGAACAAGGGCTACACAACTAACAAGGTCTCACTACCCAAATCTCAAAGGATAAATCTAGATTTCACCAAGAATCCAAGGGAGACCTACAATTCTCACTTTCCGGCACCACCAACACCACTCTCTCTCTAAGTTTCACAAAGATGGATCACTTGAGCACTTGACACATCTAAAAGTCATTCAACGTCACATCCCTCTTAATAGTACGGCAATCCTTAGACTCAAATTAAATGAAAGATAATAAAGTCTAGAAATAGTCACTTGCCGTCTTCTTTCTTAATGCCGGTGCATGAAGACCTTCACCATATAATTGATGACATCTTCGCCTTGTCCAACTTGACTCGATTCACCTCATGGGACTCTCGTCCTATCAACCTTGACTTGATCATCCTCTCCGACAATCTCCACGCCAAGTCGATCTTGACTTAGTCCTCAACTCTTGGTGACACCGCCGTCTTGTTGACCTCGGCTTAACGATCATCCTCCACGATACCTTGGTCATCATACACACACGGGACCTAATTCTTTCCAAACCACTCATGAAAGATATTAGTCCCAAAAGCTCAATAGATATGAATAAATTGATATTTGTGAGCAGTTGATTACCACAAGTGTTTCATATAAAGAAGCACAACATAAATGGAAACACTTGACATAAGAAATGTTCTCTACTAAGTGCATCATGATGAATAGGTAATTGATCTATATGCACTAGAGAGATAGTTGCCGATATGATGAATCAATTAAATCATGGCAAGAATCACAGTATTTACTTAAATGAAGCACATGATAGAATATACACGAATTGTACATGTGCAACTAATATTTGGAATAAGAGTAAATATGTGATCCAACACTAGATTAAACTTCACTAAGAGAATTGCATGAGAAGATATACAACTTAAACATGCATGCACTAAGTTAATCTATAGCAATATGAAGTTTAACTCACATAATGAACTCAAATGAATATATATGCACAAATAAATATGACATGAATCAATGTGCATATATATAATCAACATGCTACTTGGAGTTCACTATGCATTTGCACAAAAGGAATGCAATAACAAATATAGAAGAGATACCAAAATTGCATACCTTAACTTTGCTTAACCATTCTACTTGATTTTCCTCTAAATAGATAAGACTGATACTCAACTAGGCAATAACATGTTAGTCTCACAGCAATATAATCATATTAGAGGTTTGTCATTTGTTAAGTACTAAGTTAAGCATTTACTCAATTACATAGATTGTCATTATATGCGTTTGTCATTAATCACCAAAATAACATAAGTGCCTAGATGCACTTTCAGAAAACACAATTTGGGGAAGCGTAACGAGTTTACGAGGCGGTTTGCGTTCTTGTTGTGCTTTCGATTCTGAGTCGTGAAACAAACGTGAACGAATGGTATTCGATAGCGCGGGGAACCGTTACGGGCTAAGAAAAGTCGAACCAAATAGCTTCATAGAGTTACCTCTTACATGACGTAGGCAGTTAGATCAAATACTGGAAAGCCACCGCCGCGGTATGGCTTTGAACATGACATTGCAAATTTCATCTCATACTCCCATATTTCTCCTGCATACAAAACATTCAATGCATCTCTCTAGACAATGCCTGTTCCAAAGGATTGGTGGGTTACTAAGCCGTATCCCAAATGGAAGAATGCTATGAAAGAAGAGCTTGGTGCACTTCAGAAGAACAAGACATAGGATCTTGTTCCACTTCTGGTAGAAAAGAAAGTAGTGGGTTGCAAATGGATTTTTACGGTGAAAACAACTCTAAAGGTAAGGTGCACAAATACAAGGCAAGGCTGGTTGCAAAAGATTATAGTTAGACGTATGGAATAGACTATAATGAGACTTTTACACCAGTAGCAAAACTGAGCACAATAAGAACATTGATTTCTTATGATATTATTTTTGGGTGGCCTCTTCATCAGTTGAATGTTAAGAATGCATTTCTCCATGGAGATTTACAAGAAGAGGTATATATGGAGATATCTCTTGGTTTTGAGAATAAGCAAACCATTGGGAAGGTGTGTAAGCTTAAAAAATCTTTATATAGCCTAAAACAGTCGCCATGAGCGTGGTTTGACACATTCAGGCGTGTAGTTTGTGGCATGGGCTATTCTCAGTGCAATAGGGATCATACAGTATTTTACAAGCATAAAGGATCACATATCACCATACTAGTAGTTTATGTTGATGTTGTGATAACCGGAGATGATAGTGAAGAAATCATGTGCCTCTAGGAGAGATTAGGAGAAGTATTTGAGGTGAAAGATCTTGAACCTCTTCGATACTTTCTTGGAATTGAGACGGCTCGGTCGCCAAAAGGGATAGTTCTCTCTCAAAGAAAGTATGTTCTTCATCTGTTAGCAGAAACAAGAATGCTTGGATGTTGTCCTATTGCCTAATATTCGTATGTAGTGAGTGTGGTAAGTTGATATATGTATGATCCTAGAACATGACATATGGATGCTGTTTTTTTTGGATTTTATGATATTTGAAGACTAGCCCTAGAAAAGAGTTTTGGTTCAAGAAGAGTCAACACTTGAATGTGGAAAGATATTTTGACGCTAATTGGGCAAGCAGTATAGATGATAGGAGATCTATATCTGGATATTGTATCTTTGTGGGTGGTAATTTTATGTCATAGAGGAGTAAGAAACAGCTAGTTGTAGCTTGATCTACTGCAGAGGCAGAATATAGAGCAATGGCGTTAAGTTTGAGTGAGATGATTTGGATGAAGGGACTATTGTCTGAACTTTGGGTTTTGAGGAGTGGTCCCTTGGTATTACATTGTGACAATAAATCTACGATCAATATTGCTAATAATCTAGTATAGTATGATTATACCAAGCATGTTGAGATTAATCGGTTCTTTATCAAGGAGAGGCTAGATGACAAAATTTTGAAGCTAGTGTATGTCAAGTCTAATGAACAGTTGGCTGATTGTTTCACTAAAGGATTAGGTCCTAGTGAAGGTACTACAATTTGTAACAAGATGGACATGATTGATTTCTTTAGCCCATCTTGAGGGGGAGTGTTGGGATAAGAATTCGGAATAGAATCCTATTTGACGAGGACTGGGAGACCCTTAGCCGGTCAGCGCATGGTTAACGGAGCTCCCTAGCTCGGAGGCCTCGACCACGACCAAGACCGTTTTGAGCCGCACGACCTTGGGCTCGGGTTGGCTCTTGCTCGGGACGGCGTCCCCTTGGATTCCGGAACGTGCGTTTACTCGGCGGTCACCAAGACATGGGATTGTGGAGCTGAGGCAGGTGTGCGCGACGTGTCCAGGATGGTTACTGCCAACCATCAACGCGCATGAAGACCATTACTCTGGGAATCTCTCCCGTTGGTTATGGGCAGGGAAGATATAGGACTAAGGAGAAGGTAACCTCAGGGCGACACGCGCTGCACTAGAGCTCGAGCATTAGACATCGCCATTGTGGAGCTTGAGCTGTAACACACCCCCTGTACTCGAGAATAGCAAAGATCACCGTCGCAAGGCAACTGGAGTAGAGCTATTACCTTCATAGGGGCTCGAACCAATATAAGTCTTCGTGTCACGCTTGTTATCATCTTGCTCCGACCATCAGCACGTCGAATCCGTTCCCCCGTTGAGCAAAGCTCAGCTCGGGTCCCTAGTCTCACTAACCCCTTTCTCATTTCTACGGTTGGCAATCCCGATCGTCGACAGCTGGCGCCCACCGTGGGGCACGACAGCTTCGCTCATTCGCAGGAAACACACCAAGATCGTGGGAGCATGGCGCACCTCATCGACGAACATTCCTCGAGCGTGAGTTCGGGCGCGGACCCCGACTCCGTGTCCCTTTTTTCGCCCTCACCGCCGCCGCACGGGTAGCACGTCTTGATGGCGGGCAGCCATGGCGCGGGACTAGCGGTCGATGGCCGTGATCCGCAGACCCCTGAGGACGCTCGTCGGATGGTACATGTCGCCATCAACCAAGCCACCCTCCAGCGGGAGGACCAGGAGAAGGCTGGCTCATCGTCTGGGCATCCCAGGCTTCCTCCTTCGGGAGAGCGCCTCCGCGCTATCGCCCGGATCATGGTTGATCCCGATAGGGGCGAGTCGAACTCTTTGGCGAGCCACGGCGAAAAGCTCGGCAAGGCTGCGACCGAGGTCATACCTCCACAGCACCGAAGTCACCTCTTGGGGACCCACTCCCTGAGGAGTGATGACAACTCGTCACGCCGTCGCAAGCGCGCTCGTCGGTTGCCTCTCGGGCGGGAGGCGCCTTCTCGCCAACAATCTTGGGATGTGACTTTGACTCCGCCACGTCGCCATCTCGTGGGCACCGACTCGGCGAGGTCGGTAGCGAGCAGTACCTGAGCTCGCGTCGGCCGGCGGTGAGTCAGGGGTCTCTCCCGGATGTTCTACCGAACCTGCAGGTCGAGACCGCATGCGTTATCTCCTGGGTGACTCCCGTGCTTGGCATCATGATCGTTCTCGCCGCAGGTCGGGCCGCCGAGGCAGCCTCGATTCCGAGTCCGACAGCAGCGAAGGCCTTGTCGGCGATGGCCTCTCCCAGCGTGCGCCCGTCCCGGCCTATGGCTGCTCGGCATATTCCAACGACCTTCGCCGGGTGCGCTGGCCAGCTCGGTTCAAGTCGGCATTGATAGAGCGCTTCGACGGGACCAAGAATCCCGGCGAGTTCCTGTCTATTTACTCGACCGCCATCCTGGTGGCCGGGGGCGATGAGTTCGTGATGGCTAATTACCTCCCGACCGTGTTGGACGGCGCCGCACGAACCTGGCTCTTCAACCAAAAGCCTGGTTCCTTCAGATCTTGGCGTCAAATCCAGAGCGCCCTCCGCTCCAACTTCGAGTTATTCTGGCGGCGAGGAGGAGAAAGACTGGATCGCGTCATCGGGGCAAGAGCGGCAACCAGCGATTTCGTGCGGCGGTTTATCTGCACGAGGAACTTGATCCCGAGCATCTCCGACGAGGCCGTCATCAAAGCCTTCAAGTTCGGCGTCTGCGACCGGCGCCTTACCGAAGACCTGGAGATCACGTCGAGGCTCAGCGTCAACAAATTGTTTCGCATGGCTGAGCGATATGCGGATGCGGATGACGCTGTCTGCTGGAAGCGCGATTATGACCAGGGTAAGCTTGGACTCAACCCCGCGGAGGCTGGCTCGTCCAACTCCAAGGGCGCCGATCATGGCACCGCCACCAAGAAGCGGAAGCGTGACCGCAGGAACAGCGGTGGCCTACCGCGAGTGATCGTTTCGGTAGACGGACAACACGAAGTCTTGGAGGTCCGAGATCAAGCTCGGGAGGGGTCCCGACCTCGCCAAGGTCGACCTCAACCTCGTTAGACGCCAAACCAGCCCCAGCAGGGGGGCCGGTGACCTGGGCCTCGGCGGGCCGATGCTCGGCCACAGGGGGCCGAAGGGCGCCCACGGTTCAATGAAGCAAAATTCTGCTTGTTTCACAGGGCGGCCGTCCACGATCTGCGAACCTGCAGGGCTTGGCAGAGCAAGCTGGATGCCTTTTATGATGGGCGCGGATAAATGCCCGAGCTCCCGAAAGAGGGCGACCAGCCGGACAGGGTGAACGCTGGGACGGACCAAGGCGACCTCGACCTAGAGTTCCAGCAGGGCGAGCGCCGGATCGATGTCATCTTCGGCGGCTCATCAGCTTACCAGTCCAGACGTGAGCTCAAGGCCGCCTCGCGAACCATCTACCAGGTCACCGCCGGGAAGCCCATCGAGCAACGCTGCAAGTGGGCTGGAGCCACCATCACATTCTCTCCGGAGGATGCTTGTAACAGCCCAATTTTCGTTGATCCGGTAAGTGAGGCTTGTCGCGTTAACATCTTCCATAATAATCGTTGCATCCTAAATTAATTATAATCATACAAGCGTTAGGGCATTCATCTTGCATAAATAGGGAGTAACCAAAAATCTAGTAATCATTTTTCAAAACTGCACACATGTTGTTTTGCCTAGTCAATGACATGTGGGCCATGTTCTTAAGAGAGAGGAGTGAAGGCTGCACATACCTACCCTACTAGTTGCTACATCACTCACCCTACCTATGTACATGACAAGTCAATGACACATGGGACCTACCATTGCATAGAAAATTGTGGACTGCACATCCTCTCCATGCTTTTCTCACTTCAACCACCCATACCCACTCTTCCACCTACCCTATGACATGTGGGACCTAGCCCCACATGTAAGGCATGAGTGGCAGCCATATATATAGTGATACACCTTGGTTTCTCCTCCATTTCCTGCTCATTTGCTGCTGCATCCTGAAAAACAGCAAGAGCACCTTCCTTACCTCTTGCCATTTCTCCCCCTCAAATCCCCTCCAAACTTGGGTTTTGGTTTGTGCATGTTACACCATCTTGAAGCCAAGATCAAGAGCTTCAAATCCATCCAAGTGGATTTTTGAGGCATCAAGTTTTGGGTGAGTAGCAATCGTTTCTTTCTCCTCCATGTTCTGAAATTTAGAACCTTGTAACTCATTTCCTTTCTTTTCCCATGGAATCCATCATCCAACCATGAATCGGGTCGTGCATGTCACGTGGAAGCTTGAGGAGGAGGGCTAGTTGTTGCTGGGAGCACGAGCAAGTGGCGGCATTGTCGTCTACGTGAGCAAGGAGGTGACGAACCGTGAGAACCGGCGTTTCGACACTTTTCGTCATTCCCTCACCAAAACCAATCTTCACCAAGTGCAAACGTGAACCTGTAGTGGTAAGGTTCTACCTAGACCACCCTTTTAAGTCCTAGTACATTGCTATAAAGCGTAGAAGCCAATACACGAATTGTCGTTTTAAAAGAGAAGCCTAGCTCGGATAATCCGAGATTTCACTCGGACATTCGAATATTTTCGGATATTCGAACAAAGTTCGGATAGTCGAATAGGAATTCGGCGAGGGCTGTTTTGGCTAACAGAAGTCTGCTCGGATAGTCCGAGATTTCACCGGATATTCGAACACCTTCGGATACTCGAATGAATTTCGGATAGTCGAATAGGAATTAACGAGAACTAAATTGGCTAACCGAGAGGTCCACTCGGACATTCGAAGCGAACACTCGGATAGTCCGAACCACTCGGACATTCGAACATAATTTCGGATAGTCGAGTATAAATTCAACTTCTTCCGAGAGGTCGGTTCGGACGGTCAAGTGAAACTCGGATACTCGAACATAATTCAATAAAAGCTTTAAGACTTGAACTTTTAGCATAAAAACTCAATTAGTACTTTCATATTATGACTAGTACTACACATCATGAGCATTTCATGCATCTTTTAATCATGTGCATCATTTGAATTCTTGATTTGGTGTTTATGGATTTGGATTTTCTCGTTAGGTGTTGGCGTTTGGAAGGCACCCCGAATGCGACTCGCCTTGAAATCAGAACGAGCGACAAGGCACTACCTTATTCCTTGACCACGATTGCTCCTACTATTTTGACACCTACATTTTGAAATTATTTTATCGAATGCATGCTTACTTCAATTACAATTATGTTTGGGTAGAATTCTTAGCTATCACCATGTTGTGTGTGTTATACCCTTAGCATGTTCACTCCATATTTCCATTGTAGCCCTCGTGGTTGGTTTATTATTATATATGGGTTAAATGCAATTGTAGCCATGCTTAGAACAACGTTAGAAACGCGATAGATGGACTTAGTCCATCGATGCAATGATCAAGATTTATTATTGTGATGATGATGTTTTTAAATGTTGTTTAATGAGTAAAGATATTGGTTAAGGACCTAAGGATCAAATCTGGTGGCGTCTTTTTGAGTAACTATCGTGCGAACCACACGCCGTTTATGGGACCGGCGTAACCAAGTACTTGTGTATGACTAGGGTATGTAAACCATGTGCACTCGAATTCCTTGAGCTTTGTAGGCGTCAAGGAATGTCCGCCGAATTCCTTGGGCTTAGTGGAGCGCCAAGGAAGGTCCTCGAGTCCCTCGACTTTGTTGAGTTGGGGATATCCAACAACGGGTGTACTCCTTGATCCACACACACCGAACCTTTGGCACGCGGGATCGAGGTTCTGATCATCCGGATGGTTTAGATACACTACCATGCATCTTTGGAAAATGGTTTGTCACGTTCGCCTCGGCCGACACATCTAAGGAAATGTGTTAATAGCTTGGCTTCTGAGTGTGGCGTGTCGTGTGGGTAAAGTCGTACCTCTGCGAGTTTAAACTATTGAATAGCGCGTCCATGGTTAGGGCGATCTCTTGAATTGTCGATCCTTTGGGCGAGTTTTAAGGTTTTGGTAAGAATGGGATGGGAGTGGGAAAATAGACACAAGTATTGAAGTACTTGTGTGTGTGTAATTGAACATGGCGATGGAACTCATGGTTAGGAGAATGCTTGAAGGCATGATATGAATTAATTGAACATGGCGATGGAACTCATGGTTAGGAGAATGCTTGAAGGCATGATATGAATGTGATTATGATGATGTTATATTATGTACTAGACTTTGCAAATGTTTACTAAATGCAAATCTTTCAATCTATACTTGCTTATGATTTATCTCAAATATTGCTTTATGCTAAAATTTCCATTTGCCTTCCTTTGATGTAGCAACCACATGTAGTTAGAAATCAACATGCAATGTATATTATTGTCTTGAGTACACTCTTTGTACTCAATCGGATTATCCACTTGCTGCGGTGAGGATGAGGCCTTTGCCGGGACTTTTAGGGCGATTTCGACAATGCTAACGTTTAGTCGCCGTTCTTGCCCAGTTGGTTGCACGAGGTTTGGGGGCATGCCATGCTGGCCCTTTTGTTGTTTATCTTATGTTTTCGCTGCTACTTGATGTAATAACTCTAAATATGTCGTTATGGACAGCAGTCCTACTTTTGGTATGTATTGCGTTTATGCTTCCGCTAATTATGTATGTGTTGTGATGTCAAGCTGTTGGATGAGAATGCTCGTGTTGGCGAACTATCACAGGACCAACACGGGTATAATCACGGGGCCTTGAGGTTCCTTGATTCACTTGAGATATGCCATGCATTTGGGTGAATCGGTGGAGTCGAGGGGCGGTTCCCCAGAGCTTGGTATCGAGCCATCTTGTTGTAGGTTAAACGGCCATACTACGACTAGATAGAGGCGTTTTGAATCAAAAACTATTTTGCTATCAAATAATTTCAGAACTGATAGCCTTGTGCATTCCTTTATTTCTTACCCCTCTTAGTTCTGTATCTTACCCCTATGTTCATTTGATTGTGCAAACAAGTGTCTAACTCCTCTTATCCTTTCAACATGACAGATGAGTTTTGGGCCTTTGGTTTTGGTCACTCGCGCTGAAGATGTGGAGGGCTATCCTTCCCTCCTTAGGGGTATGCTTTGGAGGGCCAACTTCACCTATGCACCGAGTATCGGTCTATGGTCGTGCTCACAGGACCTGGATTTAGGACCTACTGCGCCACGGTTCACATCATTGCTAGGATGGTGACGGGGAGCATTCCCTATCACTTTCAGGCGAGGGGGACGTCCGTGGGGATGGCCATTCAAGAGGTGGCATATGTTGCCATGTGCCATCTCCGTCATGATTTGTGGGGCTGACATTTCCTCCTTATCAATATTTCCCTAGCGAGGATCGACGGATGAAGTCAACGATGTGTCGCTGAAACCGAGATAGGAGAAGATTCTTCAATTCGCCGGTTGTCGGGTTTGGTCCGTGCCTTGGACCGGGCTAATCGTTGCCTTGTCCATGGTATGTGGGAGACTCGTGCCCGTCTCCATGAGGCACAAGGGCATCTCCACCAATTCGTTCAGATTAACTTGGTGCCAAGGGCGCTTTGTATGGGCGCAACTCCACGGCGCCACATGATGCAGCCCCACCTATTTTTCAGTTTCGCATGTCTTTGGGGATAGAGGCGAGGGCGTTGTGTCCAACACGCGCGCATCAATTCGGGAGGTGTGATGCGTCGGCGTGCGGGAATCTCGGGGTACCTAGGTTCTATATAGGATCACCCAGCGTCTCACTAACCCCTTGGACCCGAAGACACGGATCGTAGGGATATCATCTTTGGATGTGTTTCCCCATGGATTCCTTAGAGACATTTGAGTTTGTTAAGCTGAACCAATTTAATTGATGTAATAGGCTACCTTATGAACCTATGCTAGCTCTTGTATTTGGACTTGTCGCCTTTAGCTATCATTCTTGACCTCACGAATTCGTGAACTTGTGCTATTGTATCGGGACCTTGTTATTTGCTTTCATGGATGATGTTGTGGCTTAAGAACTTTTTATATTGATGTCTTTTGGAGTTGGTGCATGTTTTCTTGCTGCATACATGTAGAGTTTTAATTGTGTGATTTGCTGTCGGATATTTTAAATTCAGCATTGTGGTGGCTCTCCTGTTACTTGTTGCTTATTTGGTTTTGGCAGCAGATGACGGGAGTTACCACTCGTTCCCAAGCTCGGCGTGGCGAGGCCGCAATCCACCGGCTCCCAAGCAGCGAGGATCCAACTCGGGGTCACTCGACCACCGGAGTCCTCGCATCGCCAAAATCAGCACCACCCTCGCGTGGAGGAGGAACTTCCACCCCTCCTACCATGGCTCAAGTCCTCGCTCGATTGAGCAAAACCGGCAAGATCAAACTTTGATCCTGCAGCGGATCGCCCGTAACACGGCCTCGCCCACCCCTTTCCGAGGAGCCGAGAGGCGGGACATCACGCCGCCCGGCCGGACTTGGCGAAGTTTCTCCGCCAGCCGCCAGCGTTCTCCGTCTGCGGATCCGCTCGAGGCCGATGATTGGCCGGACTATTGGCGCAAGCTGGCCATCGCTCAATGCGGACCATGAAGGTCCTCTATGCTTCGCATCAACTTCGATGGTGCGGCGTGCGCATGGTGGGACAGCTTTCTTGCCATGCACCCGCCGATCATGTCATCACTTGGGCGAGTTTGGCGGCTTTCGCGAGCTCATGTTCCGCGGAGTTATGGCAAGGAAGAAGCGTGAATTTCTCGCATTGAAGCAAGGGAGCAAGACTGTCATGGATTATCTTCACGAGTTCAACTATTTGGCTCGATATGCTCGAGACGAGGTCTCCAGCGATGGCGCAAGCAAAGCGCTTCATGGAGGGACTTTCGGATGAGTTGCAGCTAGAGCTCGCTGCTCACGACTTCGAAATTTCCAGCACTTGGTCCACAAGGCTATAGTGGTGGAAGAAGTGGGGAAATTGGAGGATTGGCATAGCGCAAGCGAAATGTACAAAATTCGATGGCGGCAACTTGCAGCCACCGCGCATGGTGCGCCCTCGTTTCAAACTATCAAGCTCGGCACCGCCGAGGCCTCAACATTCATTGCTCGCCCACGCAGCCAAGTCTTCCACCAATTGTAGGTGGAAATCAGCAAGAGCCAACACTCAAGCTCGTCCAATCCTTGTTTGTTTCGGTGCAAACAGTAGGGACACTTTGCGCCAATGCCCACAAAAGAACCAAGCAAGCGTCGGGATTAGACCCACTATTGCACGGGGCAGCAACCCCATCACCTCGACCAACGCCTCCAAGAATCGCACCAACCCCACCTCGTGGTCGCATCAACCATGTATTTGCAGAAGAAGCTCGAGAATGCAGGAAGTGGTGTTGGAGTGCGCTTTACATCAACTCATACCCGACTACCGTATTATTCGATTCGGAGCATCTCATTCATTTATTAAAGAGAAGTTTGCTGTGCATCATGAGTTCTCTATACAACTTATGCATCCACCACTTCTCATTAAAACCGGGATCGGAATTAAGGACCGATCGAGTCTGCGGGAGGTAAAGATTGAAGTCAATGGGGTAGAGTTCTAGCTGATTTGATAATGATTAAAAGCAGAGGAATTGAAGTTATTCTTGGGATGGATTGGCTATCCAAGCACAAAGGATGCATCAATTGTGCAAGCGGATCCATTTCACTCACCAGCATAGCGGCAAACAAGTCGTGTTTGCATCTGTCGATTATGCTCACCTTTATGCCTTGAAGGGTGAGCCATTCCTTGAAATAAGTAGCATACCGGTGGTATGTGATTGCGGATGTGTTTCGGAAGAGTTGCGGGGATGCCACGGCCGGAGATTGAGTTAGTCATTGAGCTTCTACGGAGCGGCCCGATATCAAAAGCGACCTTACCGTATGCCTCCAAATGAGTTGATCGAGTTAAAGAAACAACTTACGGAGCTGCAAGAGAAGGGTTTCATTCGACCGAGCTCCTCACCTTGGGGATGCCCGGCGCTATTTGTGAAGAAGAAGGATGATAGCTTGCGGATGTGTGTTGATTCTTGTCCATTGAATGAAGTCACGGTCAAGAACAAGTATCCACTTCCGCGGATCGATGATTTGTTCGACCAAATGACTGGAGCCTGTATCTTCTCCAAGATTGACCTGAGATTAGGCTACCATCAAATTAAGATCAGATCGGGAGACATTCCAAAAACGGCATTCTCCACTCGTTATGGCCTATATGAGTATACCGTCATGTCTTTCGGTTTGACCAATGCACCAGCATACTTCATGAGCCTTATGAATTCGGTTTTCATGGAGTATCTCGACAAGTTTGTTGTCATCTTCATTGATGATATCCTTGTTTACTCCAAGTCTGAAGAGGAGCATGAAGTACACCTTCGGAAAGTCTTAGAAAAGCTGCGAGAGCATCAACTCTACGCAAAATTCAGCAAATGTGAATTCTGGCTGAAGGAGGTTGCCTTCTTGGGCCATGTGATCTCGGAAGGCGGAGTTGCGGTTGACCCCGGCAAGATACAGACTGTACTCAACTGGGGGCAGCCTAAGAACATCACGGATGTTCGAAGTTTTCTCGGGTTCGCGGGTTATTACCGCCGATTAGTGGAGAATTTCTCCAAAATCATGAAGCCATCGGCCGAACTTTTGAAGAAGGAGAATAAGTTAGTATGGTCAGCAAAGTGTGAGGCAAGCTTTCAATTGTTAAAGGTTCGATTGACCCTTTACACTGTCTTAGTCTGGGATATTCACAAGGGTTTTGACATCTATTGCGATGCATCCGCCTCGAAATTTGGGTTGTGTACTTATGCAAGAAGGCGAGTTGTGGCGTATGCATCGAGGCAATTGAGACCTCATGAGATGAATTATCCCACCCATGATTTAGAGCTAGCAGCAGTGGTGCATGCTCTAAAAATCTGGCGACATTACCTCATCGGTAATCGTTGTGAAATCTACACCGATCACAAGAGCCTGAAGTATATCTTTACTCAAGCCGATCTGAACTTGAGGCAAAGAAGGTGGCTTGAATTGATCAAAGATTATGATATGGGACTCCATTATCATCCTGGAAAGGCCAATATTGTTGCCGATGCTCTGAGCCGAAAGCCTCAATGCAATCGTCTTTTAGTAGAACCGGAATCGGACGCCATGTGCGCCGAGTTTCGGAAGTTCAACCTGGAAGTGGTTAAGGAGGGATTCCTTGCTGTCATGGAAGTTAAATCTAACCTATTGGACCAAATCAAAGAGGCTCAAAGGACAGACAAGGGCATAGCACTCATCCGAGCCCGCATCAAGCAAGGCAAGGCCAATTGCTTCACAGAGGACTCGCATAAGGTGTCTTGTGGTTGACAAGCGGCTAGTGGTGCCAAATTGTAAGGAATTGAGGGCACTAATTCTTGATGAAGCTCATAATTCCTCATTCTCCATTCATCCGGAGTCTGAAAATGTACCAAGATCTTAAGCCAAGACTTTGGTGGACCGGATGAAACGAGAAATTGCGGTATGTCGCCGAAAGCGGCGTATGTCGGCGGGTGAAAGCCGACCATTTGCGTGCAGTAGGCACACTTCAACCACTACCCATTCCTATGTGGAAGTGGGAAGAGATTGGTATGGATTTCATCACGGGTTGCCCAAAGGCATAAAAGGTTTTGATTCTATATGGGTGTCGTTGACCGACTAACGAAGATCGCTCATTTCCTTCTGTCAAGGCAGCGGATCTGATGAGTAAGTTGGCTGAGTTATACCTTCATCGAATTGTGTCCCTTCATGGTGTTCCCAAAAGGATTGTCTCGGATCGAGGTACCCGGTTTACCTCGCATTTTGGCAATGCCTCCACAAGGCCATGGGGACTCAACTCTCTTTCAGCACCGCATATCATCCTTCGACGGATGGACAAGCTGAACAGGTGAACCAAATCCTTGAGGATATGCTTAGGGCTTGTGCCCTTACCTACGGCAAGAATTGGGAGAAATGCTTACCTTTAGCGGAGTTCTCCTACAACAACGACTATCAAGCTAGTCTCCAAATGAGTCCATTGAAGCACTCTATGGGAGATCTTGCGAACTCCACTTAAGCTGGTGCGAGTGCGGAGAAAGACCCTCTTTGGTCCCGAACTAGTCGCGAAGCGGAGGAGCAAGTCCGATTTATTTGTGAGCAGTTGCGTCTTTGCGATCTCGTCAAAAACTCGCTGATCGCGCCGCCGTGAACTCAAGTTGAAGTTGGTGATCATGTTTATCTCAAGGTTTCACCGATGAAGGGTGTTAAATCGGTTTCAAGTGAAGGAAAGCTAGCCCCTCGTTATATCGGACCTTTCAGTTATCGCAAGGCGAGGAGCGATGGCGTATCAATTGGAGCTTCCCTCTTCACTAGCCGATGTGCACGATGTTTTCATGTTTCTCAATTGAAGAAATGCCTTCGTGTCCCAGCTGAAGCCCGCGAGTTGGACACTCTCGAATTACAACCCGATCGTCCTACAAGGAGCATCCCATTTGTATTCTCGGCGAGAGGGGCGTGTTACTCGAAACCACTCCATCAAATTCTTTAAGGTTCAATGGAGTAATCACACCTGATGAGGCCACATGGGGCGGGAGGATCATCTTGAGCGAATACCCTACCTCTTCAATTAAGCGGTGTAATCTCGAGGGCGAGATTCTTTTAAGGGGAGGCTTATAATGACCCAATTTTAGTTGATCCATTAAGTGAGGCTTGTCGTTAACATCTTCCATAATAATCGTTGCATCCTAAATTAATTATAATCATACAAGGGTTAGGGCATTCATCTTGCATAAATAGGGAGTAACCAAAAATCTAGTAATCATTTTTCAAAACTGCACACATGTTGTTTTGCCTAGTCAATGACATGTGGGCCATGTTCTTAAGAGAGAGGAGTGAAGGCTGCACATACCTACCCTACTAGTTGCTACATCACTCACCCCTACCTATGTACATGACAAGTCAATGACACATGGGACCTACCATTGCATAGAAAATTGTGGACTGCACATCCTCTCCATGCTTTTCTCACTTCAACCACCCATACCCACTCTTCCACCTACCCTATGACATGTGGGACCTAGCCCCACATGTAAGGCATAGTGGCAGCCATATATATAGTGATACACCTTGGTTTCTCCTCCATTTCCTGCTCATTTGCTGCTGCACATCCTGAAAAACAGCAAGAGCACCTTCCTTACCTCTTGCCATTT
The DNA here is from genome assembly GCA_036346375.1 of Guadua angustifolia. Lineage (NCBI taxonomy): Eukaryota > Viridiplantae > Streptophyta > Magnoliopsida > Poales > Poaceae > Guadua > Guadua angustifolia. Next base: position 28,181 of record JAYEVE010001156.1, read on the forward strand.
CTCCCCCTCAAATCCCCTCCAAACTTGGGTTTTGGTTTGTGCATTTTACACCATCTTGAAGCCAAGATCAAGAGCTTCAAATCCATCCAAGTGGATTTTTGAGGCATCAAGTTTTGGGTGAGTAGCAATCGTTTCTTTCTCCTCCATGTTCTGAAATTTAGAACCTTGTAACTCATTTCCTTTCTTTTCCCATGGATTCCATCATCCAACCATGAATCGAATTCGTGCATGTCACGTGGAAGCTTGAGGAGGAGGGCTAGTTGTTGCTGGGAGCACGAGCAAGTGGCGGCATTGTCGTCTCTGTGAGCAAGGAGGTGACGAACCGTGAGAACCGGCGTTTGACACTTTTCGTCATTCCTCACCAAAACCAATCTTCACCAAGTGCAAGCGTGACCTTGTAGTGGTAAGGTTCTACCTAGACCACCCTTTTAAGTCCTAGTACATTGCTATAAAGCGTAGAAGCCAATACACAATTATCGTTTTTAAAAGAGAAGCCTAGCTCGGATAATCCGAGATTTCACTCGGACATTCGAATATTTTGGATATTCGAACAAAGTTCGGATAGTCCGAATAGGAATTCGGCGAGGGCTGTTTTGGCTAACGAGAATGCCTGCTCGGATAGTCGAGATTTCACCGGATATTCGAACACCTTCGGATACTCGAATAATTTCGGATAGTCGAATAGGAATTAACGAGAACTAAATTGGCTAACCGAGAGGTCCCTCGGACATTCGAAGCGAACACTCGGATAGTCCGAACCACTCGGACATTCGAACATAATTTCGGATAGTCAGTATAAATTCAACTTCTTCGAGAGGTCGAGTTCGGACGGTCAAGTGAAACTCGGATACTCGAACATAATTCAATAAAAGCTTTAAGACTTGAACTTTTAGCATAAAAACTCAATTAGTACTTTCATATTATGACTAGTACTACACATCATGAGCATTTCATGCATCTTTTAATCATGTGCATCATTTGAATTCTTGATTTGGTGTTTATGGATTTGGATTTTCTCGTTAGGTGTTGGCGTTTGGAAGGCACCCCGAGTACGACTCACGCCTTGAAATCAGAACGAGCAGCAAGGCACTACCTTATTCCTTGACCACGATTGCTCCTACTATTTTGACACCTACATTTTGAAATTATTTTATCGAATGCATGCTTACTTCAATTACAATTATGTTTGGGTAGAATTCTTAGCTATCACCATGTTGTGTGTGTTATACCCTTAGCATGTTCCTCCATATTTCCATTGTAAGCCCTCGTGGTTGGTTTATTATTATATATGGGTTAAATGCAATTGTAGCCATGCTTAGAACAACGTTAGAAACGCGATAGATGGACTTAGTCCATCGATTGCAATGATCAAGATTTATTATTGTGATGATGATGTTTTTAAATGTTGTTTAATGAGTAAAGATATTGGTTAAGGACCCTAAGGATCAAATCTGGTAGCGTCTTTTTGAGTAACTATCGTGCGAACCACCGCCGTTTATGGGACCGGCGTAACCAAGTACTTATGTATGACTAGGGTATGTAAACCATGTGCACTCGAATTCCTTGAGCTTTGTAGGCGTCAAGGAATGTCGCCGAATTCCTTGGGCTTAGTGGAGGCGCCAAGGAAGGTCCTCGAGTCCCTCGACTTTGTTGAGTTGGGGATATCCAACAACGGGTGTACTCCTTGATCCACACACACGAAACCTTTGAGCGCAGCGGGATCGAGGTCACGATCATCCGGATGGTTTAGATACACTACCATGCATCTTTGGAAAATGGTTTGTCACGTTAGCCTCGGCCGACACATCTAAGGAAATGTGTTAATAGCTTGGCTTCTGAGTGTGGCGTGTCGTGTGGGTAAAGTCGTACCTCTGCGAGTTTAAACTATTGAATAGCGCGTCCATGGTTAAGGGCGATCTCTTGAATTGTCGATCCTTTGGGCGAGTTTTAAGGTTTTGGTAAGAATGGGATGGGAGTGGGAAAATAGACACAAGTATTGAAGTACTTGTGTGTGTGTAATTGAACATGGCGATGGAACTCATGGTTAGGAGAATGCTTGAAGGCATGATATGAATTAATTGAACATGGCGATGGAACTCATGGTTAGGAGAATGCTTGAAGGCATGATATGAATGTGATTATGATGATGTTATATTATGTACTAGACTTTGCAAATGTTTACTAAATGCAAATCTTTCAATCTATACTTGCTTATGATTTATCTCAAATATTGCTTTATGCTAAAATTTCCATTTGCCTTCCTTTGATGTAGCAACCACATGTAGTTAGAAATCAACATGCAATGTATATTATTGTCTTGAGTACACTCTTTGTACTCAATCGGATTATCCACTTGCTGCGGTGAGGATGAGAGCCTTTGCCGGGGACTTTCTAAGGCGATTTCGACAATGCTAACGTTTAGTCGCCGTTCTTGCCCATTGGTTGCACGAGGTTTGGGGGCATGCCATGCTGGCCCTTTTGTTGTTTATCTTATGTTTTCGCTGCTACTTGATGTAATAACTCTAAATATGTCGTTATGGACAGCAGTCCTACTTTTGGTATGTATTAGCGTTTATGCTTCCGCTAATTATGTATGTGTTGTGATGTCAAGCTGTTGGATGAGAATGCTCGTGTTGGCGAACTATCCTGGGACCAACACGGGTATAATCACGGGACGCCCGAGGTTCCCTTGATTCACTTGAGATATGCCATGCATTTGGGTGAATCAGTGGAGTCCCGGGGACGGTTCCCCACAATGCTCTCCAAGGTATGGCCCGTGACTTGAAGACCGCCTTGGTCGTGACCCCGACCATCAGCAATACCATGGTCGGGCGCGTCATGGTCGATGGCGGCAGCTCCCTTAACTTGCTTCAGGCAGGAGCGCTCGACCGAATGCAGATTCCCCGGTCGAAGGTCAAGAACATAGCTGTCCCCTTCTTCGGAATTGTCCCTGGAAGCTCGACCATCCCTTTGGGGCAGGTGGTCTTGCCCGTCACCTTCGGCGACTCGGACAACTTCTGCACCGAGCTGATCACCTTTGAGGTGGTTGAAGGAGACCTCCCGTACAACGCCATTCTTGGGCAGCCTGCCTTGATCAAATTCATGGCGGCCAACCACTATGGCCATCGGTGTATGAAGCTGTCTGGTCCCAACGGCATCATAACCATGCGGGGCAATCTACAGGCGGCAGATGCGAAACCAAGGCCTTGGCCCTTGCCGGCATTCTGCCTCGGCCGAGGCCGAAGCGGCAGCGAAGCGCTTCGTCGGCGGCGATCGGCCAATGAGCGATGAAAGCCGTGCCGCTCGAGGAAAGTGACCCGGCCAGATGTATCCATGTCTCGGGCAGGCTGAGTTCCAAATAGGAACTCGAGCTCGTCACCTTCCTCTGCGCCAACAAAGACATGTTCGCTTGGGAGCCAGCAGACATGCCGGGCATCCTGAGGGAGGTGGTCGAGCACAGACTGCAGGTGCGGCCCAACTATCGGCCCGTGCGCTAGAAGCTGCGGCGCTTCTCTCCTGAGAAGGTCGCAATAATCAAGGAGAATCTCGACAAGCTGTTGAAGGCCGACTTCATTCGTGAGATTGATTACTCCGAATGGCTGGCCAACCCCGTCATCGTGCAGAAGAAAGGCGGGAAGTGGAGGATGTGCGTGGATCACACAGGGTTGAACTCGGCGTGCCCGAAGGACAACTTCCCTCTCCCGCGCATCGACCGGATCATCGACTCCTGACAAATGCCAAGCTCTTGAGCTTCACGGGCGCTTATGCAGGTACCACCAGATCAAAGTGGCGATCGGCAGCGAAGCAAGACCTCGTTCATCACGCCGTTCGGGACCTACTGCTACACGACCATGTCGTTTGGTCTCCGAAACACCGGCGCGACCTTTCAGCGCCTGATGACCAAGACATTCGAGCCCCAGATCGGCCCCAACCTCGAGGTCTACGTGGATGACATCATCGTCAAGAGCTCCACTGAAGCCGGTCACGTTCAAGATCTTAAGGAGACCTTCGCCAACCTGAACAAGCATAAGATCAAGCTCAATCCAGAGAAGTGCGTGTTCGGCACCACTTCTGGGAAGGTTCTCGGTTACATGATTGGGGGCTCGGGGGTCGGCCCGAACCCGGAGAAGATTGAGGCAATAGAAAAGATGGCCCCTCCGACTTCGGTAAAGCAGGTGCATGCCTCACCGGGCGCATGGCCGCCCTCAACCAATTCATCTCGAGGCTCGGCGAGCACGGGTTGCCTTTCTTCAAGGCCTTGCGCAAGCACGGAGGCTTTGAGTGGACCCCCGAGGCCCAGTGGTCCTTCGACGAGTTGAAGGTATACCTGTCAACGCCACCCTTGCTTACGACCCCTCGACCAGGTGAGAAGTTGCTGCTCTACCTCGCGGCCACCACCCAGCCGTCGTGGGCATCTGGTGGCGGCGGGATCTTGTGGCGACACCCAATCTACTACGTCAGTAAGGTCCTCCATGGGCCGAAGGAGCGTTACCCCCAGGTCCAGAAGCTGCTCTATGCCCTCCTCACGGCTTCGCGCAAGCTCCGGCACTACTTCCAGGCTCACTCTGTGGTCATCGAGCAACTTTCGCTCGGGAAATCTTGAGAACCGGAGGCGGAGGTCGCATCGCCAAGTGGGCCATGGAGCTAGCCGTCTTCGACCTCCAGTTCATGGCGCGCACGGCTATCAAGTCGCAAGTGCTGGCCGACTTTGTGGTCGAGCAAACCTCGCAGCCGGCTCCCGAACCCGAGGTCGACAAGGAGAAGCCCTGGATCATGTACTTCGACGGCTCACGGTCTTTTAAATGCTTGGGGGCTGAAATTCTTATTCTGACCCCGGGCGGCGATCAATTGAGGTACGTGGTTCGTTTTGGGTTCTGGCGACCAATAGCGTGGCGATCTGAAGCTCTCTTAAGCGGGCCTCTGAGCTTGCAAAGCTTTGGGCGTGGAGCGGTTGGTCGTAAAGGCGACTCGGCTAAATCGTCAACCTTGATACAACAAGGAGTACCAGTGCTCGGGAGATTCGATGGCAAAGTACCTTGCAGAGGTGCGCAAAATGGAGAAGTGGTTTCAGAACCTAGAGCTCAAGCACATACCCAGGAGGGACAACTCCAGTGCCGACTTCCTCTCCAAGCTTGGCTCCTCTGACGACGAGATCCCCTCTGATGTCATCCTATAGACGCGGCGGCCCCCTCGATCTCCGACCAAGAGGTCTTGCTCACCGTTGTCGAAGGTATTCCCTCCTGGGCTGAACCTATTCATAATTTCCTTGCAAAGGGGGACCTACCGCCCGACCCTGCCGAGAGGAGCAGGATCAAGCTGGCGAGTTTATACGCTTCGTCGAGGCAAGCTCTCTGAGCGGAATGTGCGGAGTACTAACAAGGTGCATCACCACGGAGGAGGTAAGTACATTAAATGACATCCACTCGAGGCCTCGTGGGCGCACTCTTAAGTCAGGGCGATGGTCGGCAAGGCCTTCCGCATGGGGTATTATTGGCGATGGCGCCGGGATGCTGCAACATCGTCGCGCTGTCGAGCATGCGATTCCACGCCGGAAGTCGCATCAGCCGCCTCGCGCCAGACCATCCGCTCGCTTGGCCTTTCTCGGCGTGAAATTTGGACATCCTCGGCCCTTTTCCTCAAGCGATCGGGGTAAAGTTCTGTTCGTTCTTTGTTGACACTTTTACTAAATGGATAGAAGCGAATCGGGCTCGACCATAGCCTTTCGGGCGGTATCCGGTTTTTGCTTGTTCGTGGTCACAGTGCGGGGTTCCATGCAAAATTATCGCGACAATGATGCGCGGTTTACGGTGAGTTGTTCGGGGAGTTTTGCGAGGACCTCGGCATCAAAGTGTGCTTAAGCCGGTGGCTCACCCTCGAGCAATGGAAGCGGCGAAGCGCCAGCGGACAAATCGTCGAGCGTCAAAAGCGAGTTTGAGATGAGCTCGAGCGCTATGGCAAGACACAGGTGGGCGAACTTCCCACCGTCTTATGGTCTATTGAACCGCGGTCGGCCGAACAGCAGGTCCACACCCTTCGGCTCGTGTTAAATCTTGAAGTTGTCTGCCTCCACGAGGATTCTGTTGGGCTCTGCCGAGTCGACAGTCGACCAAGTCGACTTGAGCACAAGCGGTCTCTCGACCTTACCCTCGCGGAAGAAGTAAGATCTTGTGCCTTTGCCACGATCAACGCACTACACCGCAAGCTCTTCGCGGACATGCGTCTCGATCGATGCGACCTAGGGAGTTCCTTGTTGGGGACCTAGCCTAAGGCGAATTGAGGGCTCGTCCAACACCAACAAGTTATCCCGTGGTGGAGGGGCCCTATAGAGTCGTTTCAGCGAGATCACCACGAGGGCTTCTTGGCTAGCGATGCCCGACGGCAGAGAGATCTCTAGCTCGTGGAACATAGATCAGCTTCAAAAATTTTATGTGTAATCCCTACACCTTAAGTTTCAATATAACTGTTCTTCAATTCTCGCCCTTTACACCTTTTCCTTTTTGGTGTGCATTCTATCGCTTTTTGTTCGAGACTTCTTGAATCGACCTCATTACAACGTCGCTTCGCTCTCGATCGAGTGTCACGACCTTGATGTTCACCCCCAGTGGTCGAGCTGGACGTAAGCCGAATCTCTTCACAATCCAGCTCCTCCTGTGTCCGGGCTCGAGCAAAAGGCCTCGCATTTTGGACCATTGAGCAGTGCGCAAGGTCATGGTCGGGGTTCGAATATTAGCCGGGGCACGACCAACGCTGTCGAGCTCGTTTTTTGTCACGTTTACTCCCCCTGCGAACCTTTTCTCGACTTTGCAGGTCGTAATCGTTTGCTAGCATCTAAATCTTGCGCCCAAGGCCAGCGTAGCTCGACCTTGGACCCAACGGGGGCTGGATAAGGACACACCATCGGCGAGCGACATAGAGTGCGTAGCTAAGGGCAAAAGAGGCGTACACCAAGTGTCCTCGACCAAGAAAACTTGACACAACATGAGTTTGATGTCCCCAAAAGAAATATAGCCCTATGAAAACATTTTGTCTTAGTGTTGTTTTTTATAGGTTATCCGGCCTAGATCTATCTACAGATCGGCCATCTCGCGGGCAAGCTTCTCCTGCTCGAGCTCGGCGACCTTGGCCCTTAGGGTCGATAGCTCGCTCTGATACTGGAGGGCCTCCTTGGAGGCATCCGCAGCACGGCGCCGCTCATCCTGGAGTTGGGCTAGAGCGCCCTTCGCTGCTTTGCTGGCTCGCCCGAGCTTCTCCTCAAGCTCCAAGACCTTCGCCTCAAGCTCGGGGGACACCTTCGCCGAGGAAGACGCTTGCTCCGCGGCAGCCTTCTCCAGCGCTTCGGCCTTGGCCCACTCGGCTTTGAGCGCCTTGGCCGACCACGCACACTCCTCCTCCACGGCTTTTTAGGCATGGTCACGCTCGGTGGCTTTGGCCTGCTCGAGCTCGGCCGCGTGGGCAACCTCCTGCGCCTTTATCGTCTGGTGCAGGTCATCGAGCTCTTTGGCCCTCTGTTCGGCCTCTTCTTGCTCTACTTCCAGGGTCTCGATGAACCTCCACCTTGTTTAGGATGCCCCTCAGCACGTCGGCGCACTCCTGAAGGCCTTGTAGTCCTTGGAAGACGCAGCGGATCACCTTCGTGGCAGAAAAGGTGGTCCAAATAAGAGAAGCAGCAAAGAGAGCTCGGGCTAACGTCTTTGCGGAGGATCTTGCGAGGTCCTTACCTCACGAAGATGGTTCTCAATGCGCGCGCGGGTGAACTCTTCGCGCTCGCCGCCCGATGTTTGCGGGCCAGTGTCGACCTCGACCACCGCCGGGACACTGGGGTTAGGACCTTCGGGCGCCACGCCCGGTATCAACAGCATTCTCCGCCACCCACAGAAACCTCGGCTCGCCACACGGGTGGGCTCGGCAACAACACGGTCGACCTCCGTGGTGGGGCTCAAATCCACCTCTGCGCTAAGGGGCTGGCGGATCCACGTGTGATCTCCTTGGTGCGGTCGCCGTGTTACGAGGTGCCACGACCTCAGCGCCCGATGAAACCGTGGTCGGGCAGTCCTGAGGTGCTTCCGCGGCTGCGGCCGGGGGGCCCCGGGCACCTTCCTCTGCGTCGACCTCAGCGCCCAGGCCGGCCATGGTTGGGTAGGCCTGGGACACCTCCGCGGGTGCGGTCAAGGCGCCCCGGGCACCTTCTTCCGCGTCGACCCTGGGCAGGTCAGTGATGACACCGGCGTCTGCCTCGCCGGTGTCGTAGTCCTCAGCAGTCGATGGTGGTTCAGCTCCTCGGCGGGTCGTCGACCCTTAGTCGAACTTCATGCGGCCGGGACCAGGCTCGGGGGACCAGAAGGGTCACGCGCTTGGCCCGAGGGTTGGCGCGGGGCCAGCACGAAGACGTTCTCCTCCTCCTCCTCAGATTTGAGATCACCCTGGACAACAGCCATCGTCAATACGGGCAGGTTTTGAGCTCGGGCGCTCAAGGTCTGCGATCAAGAACGGACTCTAAGCCAAGAGGACATGAAGGGTGCAGGGCAAAATGAGAAACCGAAAGCTTACTTGGGTCGTCAGCCTCCGCCTCGCTGAGGGCTGGCGAGGGTCTTGCCGCCCTAAAGTCGAAGGGGCACTTCGCTTTCGCGCTCCCTCGACCTGGGACCTTGTAGTCCGCGCTGGCTCCGCGTCACCCGTGGCGGTGGTCCAGGGGCTCTGACCTTGGGACTCCTGGGCCGGCTGAGGACCCGAGGTCCTGGCAGCGACCGCCGTGCTCTGCTGCTACAAAGGGGAGAACGCGTCAAGCGACAAGAAGACACGAGCATGAGCTCGGGGGCTCGACCGTGGGGATCCTTAGCATCGCGCGGTCACCCCACTCAAGGTGGGGTTTCTTCACCTCTTGGCGACCTACTACGACCGGGGGAGTCCTCTTCTTTCCCTTCTTTCTCTTGCCCCGGTCAGTGTGAAACATCCTCTGGTTGTCTCGAGCGACTCTGGTGGTCTGTGCAAACGCATAAGGCTTAAGGAGGGCTCCATGGACGCTCAAATTGAGAGTTTGGTCGGGATGGCTTACCTCGGCCTTCCGGCGGAGTACATTTTTCGGGACGGGGTCGTCAATGGCGTAGTTGTGTGCCCCTCTCCCGAACATCTCGCTCATCCTAGCGGCGATCCAGGACTCCTTCAGCGCTGCAAGGGAAGCGACCATCAAAGAAGATCGAAGGTCGAGCTCGAGCAAGGCTTCAAGATGAAAAAGGCTTACCAGATGTGCCCTCTCGAGTTAGGTCAACATGCCCCCTTATCTCGTAGAACGGGTGCAGCCTCCTCCGTAGAGGACACCGGTTCCTTGAGAAGTCGTTAGCGTCGCTTTGCCGGTGAGGCCGCGCGTGGCGCAGATGTGTATGACGGCGATGGCTTCCTTGTCGACCTCGAGGTCATCCGCCTCCGGAGTCTCCTTCTTCCCGGTGACGGGGGCTCCCTCGTACGTCAGCAAGCCATGTTCTCCCTTCTTCAAGTAGAACCACCGCTCAATCCACGGGCCAAGGGAGTCCTGAGCGTGGATCTTGGGGAAAGTCCACGAGATCCCCGTCTGCAGCCGGAAATAGAGACACCCGACCACGGGGTCCTTCCCGGAGCGGAAAAGGCTGAAGTACCGGAAGAAGAGCGAGGGGTGGGGAGGATTCCTAGGAACCCCTCGCACAGGTGGGAGAAGATGGAAAGGAGGAGAATGGAATTCGGCACCAAGTTGATGAGCTCGATCTCGCAGCTAGAGAGGACTGCCGCCACGAACTCGCTCTCTACGGGGTCCATGAGCGAAGGCGCATAATGCTTAGTGCGAGCGATCTCGTCGTCCCTGGGGTGCGGCTCGGTCTCGCCGCCCGGCAACCGCCATGTTACCGGGTCCAACAGCCCCAAGGTCTCGAGCTCCCTCATCCTTGCTAACGACATTGTGCTCTTCCCAAGCTTGGCCATGACGATCGTTGCGAGCTTGGTCGAGGAAGAGGAAGAGAGACTTGCTTGGGTAGAAAGCTAGAAGACGAAGAGTGCAAGATCGGGAGTTTTCCCAACAGTCGCTGTGGACTCGAGTTTATAAGCCGCATCATCGCTAAATCCAGTCCACAGCGTCTCAAAAGGCGCACCAGCCGTGAATTGACAGGCGCAATTAAGGCCTGGGCCGCGGACTCGAGGCGCCACAGGTGTCCGCTAGCCGTTCGCATCCATAACCGCACCGCGAAGTTCAAAGATCGCCAGGTATCGAAGCCGAGGGTTCCCCTTCATGATCTCTGCCCGACCTCGGCCAAGGGCTCAAGACCTGCAGAAGCTTTTCCGTGCATCTGCGAAATAAGGCTCGAGGTCGCTCCGGGTGTCTTCTTCGACCTTGAGCCTCGGGGGCTGGTTGACGAGGACTGGGAGACCCTTGGCCGGTCAGCGCACAGTCAACGGAGCTCCCTAGCTCAGAGGCCTCGACCACGACAAGACCGTTTTGAGCCGCACGACCTTGGGCTTGGGTTGGCTCTTGCTCGGGACGGCGTCCCCTTGGATTCCGGAACATGCGTTTACTCGGTGGTCACCAAGACGTGGGATCGTGGAGCTGAGGCAGGTGTGCGCGACGTGTCCGGGATGGTTACTGCCAACCATCAATGCGCATGAAGACCACTACCCCGGGAATCTCTCCCGTCGGTTACGGGTAGGGAAGATATAGGACTAAGGAGAAGGTAACCTCAGGGCGACACGCGCTGCACCAGAGCTCGAGCATTAGACATCACCATTGTGGAGCTTGAGTTGTAACACACCCCCTGTACTCGAGAATAGTAAAGATCACCGCCGCAAGGTAACTGGAGTAGAGCTATTACCTTCATATAGGGGCTCGAACCAGTATAAGTCTTCGTGTCACGCCTGTTGTCGTCTTGCTCCGACCATCAGCACGTCGAATCCGTTCCCCCGTTGAGCAAAGCTCAGCTCGGGGTCCCTAGTCTCACTAACCCCTTTCTCATTTCTACGGTTGGCGATTCCGATCGTCGACAGGATGTGAACGGGGAGTTCACTGTTGTTTTGTTGTCTTAAGTTATACTGTTGGATTTAGTGGTAGATACTTGTTTTGAATGATGTAGGGTGATGCCTCGCCATTCTGTTCATGTTATCTACCATTGATTTACAAGTCATTTATTATTGTTTTCATCAATATGCTTTCAATCTATTTACTATATTTAAATTCAAGTTATTGCTTTCTGCAAATGAACCATATGATTATCCTTTGTCAAGTTGTGCATGAATCTATTGCATCATTTCCCTACGGCTTGCTGAGTACTTTTTGTACTCATGGCTTTATGCCTTTGTTGATCAGTTGCTGAGGAAGGACCAGGAAATAATGAGTATCATGAAGAGGAGTACTATGAAGACTACGTCAACTAGGAAGGTGTTTCCCCAAACGATTGTCTGTGGCATGTCAAATGGTCCAAGTTATTTTATTTTCGCTGTAACAGTTTTATTTGTTCCTTAAGCCATAAGGCATTGGTGTATGAACCTTGACCATAAGGTTGTTTGGTTTATTCAATAATATTTTGCTTCTTCTTAATTGTTTCGATGTATGGAATGATATGTCATCTATGTTTCCACTATGTGCACTAGCGTGATCTTAGACTAGTGCAGAATACACAGAGGGTTTCGAATTTGCATATCCGGGTCCCGACACTGAGGGGCACCATGATTTTAGCCTCCAACTACACGCCATCGTTGCCCCCCTATCATGACGTACTCGGATGCCGATTGGGCCAGCTACCTCGACATTCACTGCTCGATCTTCAGCTACTGCATCTACATCGGCGACAACCTCATGTCTTGGTCCTCCAAACGGTGGGCCACTGTGTCTTGGTCTAATGCCAAAGAAGAGTACCACGCTGTTGCCCATGCCGTCGCTAAATGCTACTGGCTTCAACAACTTCTCCAGGAGTTGCATCAGCCCATTCCCTCGGCCACGGTCGTTTATTGTGATAATGTATCTGCTGTCTACATGTTTGCCAACGAGGTCCAGCATAGGCGCACGAAGCACATTGAGATCGACATCCACTTTGTCTGTGAGAAAGTCTCTCTCGGCCAAGTGCGTGTGCTCCATGTTCCATCTCACCAGTAGTTCGCGGATGTCATGACCAAAGGCCTACCCATGCATCTCTTCCAAGATTTCTGTTCCAGTCTTTGTGTTCGACAATGTCACGCTTGACTGAGGGGGGATGTTAGAGGAAATCTCAATATTGCCTGGTATTGCCCCTTGCCTTGCTCGGCACTCGCTGTATATAGGATTTACTACCTCATTTAGACTTTCCATGTATATTTGATTACCATGTACACCTATATGTAATCTCTATAAGATCAATGGAATTCATGCACCCCAAAGTGTGGCGAAATTCCCAAATCCTCTCTCTCCCGATCGCACCCATGAACCAAACGAGTATGACTCGTCCTTAGTTTCAAACTATTTTTTGCTTCTATATTTTTGTCGTTACATTTGTGTCCATGTCCTCTCGAATTGCATATCATTACATTTTTTGTGTTGCTTTGGAGTTGTGGCATTTGGCTATTGCACAGCATGTGCAAGATTAGGCCGTAGTAGTTGTGTCATCATGAATCTAGGTATTGTTAAGCTGCTTAGTCCAAATATACTCTTGAATTTCAGCTTCAAAACACAGGACTGTACAATGTAGCACATCTCAACTAGCACAAAGCACACTGATGGTTTGCACCAAAATAGAGAAACATTTCCATGGATACTCTATTCCAACTCATGACGTATAGCTAAAGCCAAAACTTATTATGAAACATTCACACTTACATAGACAAGAAATGCTAGAAAAGTTAAGTTTTGTTACATAGATCCAACAACAGCACTGAGATTTTGCCTTGTGTTTTATAAAGGAAGTCTCAAGCAAAGATTTCTCTAACAAGCCAGTGTAGGCTAGGATAAACAAAATACAGCATCAAAAAATAAGGCAGCGCAAACAACACTGTGATAAGGATGTACAGTAACAAGACAGCTACGCTGGCAAGGATTGCATAGAGCACTATAAGGAGGAAAATAAACACCAAAGGAAACTTAGCAGTCAGGTGAACCAAGAATGACAATGACTTGCGCAGCAAAGCTTGTTCCCTCTCTGCATTCAACAGGGGTATCCCATGATTGGGGTTGTTCACACTGGAGGATGATGTTTCAACCCGTAGTGGGAGTGGACGTCTAATGGGATTCAAATAACCTGCATTTCCCCTTGCTCTACTTCCACTTGAAAGCCATGTAGTATGTTGCTCACTATGAATAGAAGACCATGATCTGGTCCGCTCACTATTCATTCCCTCAACCATCTAAAGGAGGAAGTATTTTTTACATGGAAA
>JAYEVE010001136.1:0-45777 GCA_036346375.1 Guadua angustifolia
ACCAACCGACTTGCAACTGGAACAACATGTTAAGTGTCGTGGCTATGCTGTGTTCCCTTGAATGAATTGTTTTCAAAAGCCGATCCCTGCCGCTTTAGGCTTTGTTTGTTTTAGCTTTTGATTCTAGATTCTAGCCCCAAAAGTAGAATCAGAAATAAACAGTCTGATTCTAGAATCCGATTGTCACAATCCAGCCCATCCATATACACTAGAATCCACAATCCACTTCATATGTATTTTTAGATTCCAGCTTTTGGAGAATCAACTTCTCTACAATCACATTCCAAAATCAGCTTTTAGAGAATCCAAAGCTGAAACAAACAAACCCTTAATTGTCATTGATTCTGCTAGTCAATCCTCCACGCACCACCTGTGTTACCTTTCCTTTTGGCAACTTATGAAGCACCAGGCCCATTGTTGTTACCTTTCCTTTTGCTAACCTATGGAGCACCAGGACCATCGAGTCCTAGTATCAAGGAAAGACATACAAACACTAATTGCAATGATAACACCTAAAGTATGCATGAAAATTAAATTATCCCCTTGATTACTTAGCACTATATGCTACCTTAACCCCCTAGCCATTGGGGAATTACTCACTCATATTCATGGGAACCAAAAACAATAGATAAATATTGAAGAACATGATGATAACAATATAAGAATAGCAAAGATAATATTAATAAAGATGTTGCCAATGTTCTGATTACACCAATGGATAAATGATTCTAAGGAGGATGAACTATGGTGAAAAATTTGGTGGAGATTGTTAATGTCCAAGACCTTGGATCTCTTAACCTAGCTTACGTAAATTTTATTATATATAGGCACCTGGATATTGAAATAGACATGATAGAAATAATGGGAGTGCTTCTTTATTAGCCAAGCGGTTGTGACAGAAAATTTAGATTATAATATGTTCTATGTCATTACAGAGAATGCAAGATTGTGAATGTCTGATGCCAGATGATCCTCGATTGTCCAATCATCCTCCTATGTATCATTGATGAAAGGGCGGCAGTTATTTTTCGGAAGGATGTATTGTAACTGGGAGACGCTTTTTCCGCTAACTGATGTCTTTTTGCCAAAGGACGCATTTTTTGTAATAACTTCTAGGTAGTTATACGTTTCTGTCAGATAACTACCCACACAGAGGTCTGTGCAGGAAAAACCGCTAACCCCCGACTAGTTTACTGGTCGAGGTAGCCATGTTCGCTGGTTGGAGATGACCAGTGTGAAGCTAAGTTTGATCATCTTTAACTAAACTGGTCAGAGACCTGACCGTTTGAACAGAGATAGGCTTTTATCAAACGCATTATGGGCCTAGACTTAACAGGCCTATTTGTCGATGTTTAGTCACGAATTTGTAAAGAAATAAGGGCCCATATGGAGAGTAGGTTTTAATCCTCATCAGAGATGGTATCCTAGACGTGATGGATGTAGGGGCAAATCTACAATGCATGGGCCGGGGTTAAGTGACACCAATACCCTCCAACCTATCCCATATAATTCCTTTAGTATATAAGCATATCATAATCTTATTACAAGTTACATGTTAGTGTTACGAGTTTGTATTGACCCCGGTAACCTTGGTGATCTCCTTTCCGAGATCCACCCTTGGATGGATGGTGTGGTGGTTTTCTCTTGCTTCCTCCTTTGTTGTAGATGCAATCAGTCACCTTAAATAGCCGATCCTAGGGTCCAAGCACTACGAAGACATTTGCACCTCCAGGAAACCAAATATCACCTTCGAGGATTCATGAATTGTGATCCATTTGACGTGACAATCCCAATGGAGGGTGATACGTCGCTCGACACTACTGAACATATCATTGGTCATTTTTTTCTCTAGAGCATCAATTAATTGTGATCCAAATTAGGTTTTCCTATTAACTCTACTTTCCACTTCTGTTCCTAAAGATGTGTGATTCCTTTCGGATCATGTAGATAACGTCAACCAAAGCATATGTTGTAAATTTTGGCAATTAACTAATAATAATAATCATCTGAGCAATTAACGATGAAATCAATGTAATAATGCAATAAACTATGTAGAAATAAGGTGGCAAGTGAATCATGCCTCAATCGCAATAGAGGTTGAAGGCGTTAACACCGCCGGTATTGATGATGTTGAAGAATAAAATCCACCAGTGCAAAAGCTAGTTGCCAAAGCCCAAAAATGGCTAGATCTCAACGAAAACCAAGAAATATTGTTGGTATTTAAGAAGTTCAAACTCAAAACCAAGGATTTAAAAGGAAAAAGAGAAAAGGCGATATACACCAAGATGGTGATACACACCAAGTCCACCATGGGAAGCCTAATAATTAGGGGAGAGCATACCAGTGCTGGAGAAGAAGGTAATCAACACCACCTCCATGGATGGGGTTTGAATGGCACAGAACGGAAGCTACTTCAAAAAAAGAAAAAAAAGTAGCTTGTAATATGCAAAAGCAATAAGAAGCTAAAAGAAGAGCACACCTGAGTGTGGGTCCTCCTCCCTTCACATGCCACCGGTGAGCACGCCAACCATCGGAGGTGGAGGAAGGGTAAAAAGAAAGGTTGGAGCATGAATCTAGAAGGGGGTGGAGGGATCAAGGTGGATAGACAACCCGATGACAAACACCACTTGCCCATCCATTTGTTCAGAGCAACATATCCTGTGCACACAAGCTTCCCGTGTACACCAACTAATAAAAGTCATGAAAAATTCTGAAAAAATTGTAAATGTATTTCATAGATTACTCTACCTATGTGTAAAGTTTCAAGATTAAATTCATTATATATCGAGATTTACAAAAAAGAGAAAATTCTGACAAGTTTAAACTTTTTAAACTTGTAAGAATTTTCTTTTGTAACTCTTAATATATAATGAATTTGAACCTACAATTTTATACATAGGTAGAGTAATCTATAAATTACATCTACAATTTTTTCATAATTTTTTATGACTTTTATTAGTTAGTATACACGGTGTGTACATGGAAAGCCCTGTATATAGGATATGTTGCCATTGTTCAGTTCACTGTATGGAGCCAACTCTTCCTAAACAAGAGCATCCTTATTCTTAGAATATTCTCCCCAGATGATACATCCTGTGATATGGCATTTTCTCAAAACATTCTGTCTGGGTGCATGTGGCACGATGTAGTCACCTATATATTTCGCCATGCCTACCTCAGATTCTCTTCCATTCCACCAACCAAACAACATCATGTAGCCTCCTGTATCATCCCATACATAGTTTGGCACCATCCCATACAACAAACTAGACAAACAACTTGTAATATCTCATCAAGAACCATAGCATCTCATCCCTAACCATTCCATTCAATATGTATCATCCCATCCTATTTAACCTCTCACCTAGCCAAACACACCTTTATCTCTCAAGTCTTAACCCTTGCACGCTATTATCCCCTTTTCCCCTCTATTCTATTCTTAGAGCATAGATTGACAATGCAGCATTTTTTCCATTAAAAGATAGAGACGAGGGCTTGGAGGTGACGCAGGACACGGAGGTCCTCTCGGAGGCGGTCACTATGGAACAAAAAAAGTGGATCCATCGAGTTTGCTACCCATCACCAAATCTCCATCCACCATTGAGATATATCACCACCATCGTCCTTCCACGTGAGCCACCAGATCTAGGCCACCCTTTGCCCTACCGCACGGGTCACTACTACATAATGGTATATCACTATCACTTTATCTGAATCGGTTCTTAAGTTTTTAGAAAAAATGATTGTGATAGATGACTTGTGAGGGTGTTTATAATAATCACTATCGTTCTCAAGTTAGAAGCAATTTTAATGTAGTACTGAGCACATCACAATCGGTTCTTATGTGAGAAGCGATAGTGATGTGTGCGCGTCTTATCACTATCGTTTCTTTTTTGGAACCCATAGTGATGACCATATACATCACTATCGCTTCTCACATAAAAATCGATAGTGATGTGCATGTGCTCATCACTATTGTTTCTTAAGTGAGCACCGATTGTGATGTGCCTTACTAGGTTATTTATATTACTCGGGCTGAACTCTTCTCTCTTGTTGTTCTAGTGGACATTTCTCCACTGCCATCCAAAAAATAGCTCATATTCTTTAGTTGAAAGCAATACTTGGGTGAGAAAAATTGAAATCCTCAAGGGTGGATGTTAAGAGGGTAAATTTGAAGCCTAGCCTGAGGAGATTTCCCTTTATTTTGTAGAATTGATGGTTTTCTTCAAAATATGAGCATTCCAACAAACTCCTTCAATTTTGCACTATATAATTTCGATATGTCGTGAAAAAAATTTAGGTTGCATATGCATTGTGTATATCCTATCATATTTCACACCCTTTATTTGACAAGCACATATGTATTAATTATCTTAATTTGTAGTGCTCTCGTGTTAATCTAGAATTATTATTGATGTCATATGATGAATGTTATAGTTTAGGCTGCGGAACTTTCGTCTCCCGTTCAAGGGTGCTTGTTTATAAATATGCAGATCAAAATGGCATATTTATAAGCAAATAGTCTCGAATTGTCCACGTTCATTAGACAGTTCGAGGATATGTAGTTCAGGCAAGTTCTTGAGCTGTTGTACAACTGCAGAGTTGATTTCGGTAGCATCTTCCTGTGTTATTCTCCAGGTAAACACCTCTCTTAACCTATTATCGAGATGTGTATCTGGAGAACAGCAGGGAGATGTTGCCGAAATTTTCTCTAGAGTTGTACAATGGCTTAGAAACTTGCTCAAACCACATATCCTCGAATAGGATTAGAACCTAACCTATTTAGAGATTAGGAATCATCATTGGTACCCTTGTTTTGTTTCATTGAAGGTAAAAAAATTTGCAAGCTACTGCACTATATAATTAGTTTATTCGATATTATTGTTGATGTTTGCAATGTATGTTTGCTAACTAGGGAATTAGAAGCTCTTAACTAGGGAAGAAGGCATGTATCAATTGAGAGTATATTTATATATCTTGAAATCTGTCCTCTATTTTGCAAAGGTAATATTAATTGAAATGATGTCTCAAAATTTAAAATAGCTAGCTAGTTGTTGCCCCAATTTTTCCTCAATTTATTGTGTGAAGTTTAATTGCAGATGGACCGTGAGGAATGGATGTATCAGAAAAGCCGTGTGAGTACTAAATTTCAGAGGGGTATTAAGAAGTTAAAAAAATGGCAGAAGAGGACAAGGTGAAGAGGGGTGTAAACTTCATATATTATCCTTGCATTGATTGCACTAATCTAAGGAGATTTAATAACTTAGCTCAAATTGAGAAACACCTGATTCAACGTGGCTTCGTGTGGAATTACACATGTTGGATCCATCACGGGGAGATAGCTAGTACCCTTCCAGTATGCAACGAAGACATGGTGGAACCTGATGACGAGTTGCAGCGTGATATATTTGAGGAGGACAATTTGAAGCAAATGTTATGGGATGTGGAGAAAATTACACAGAAAGAAAGTTTTAAAAGTTTAAAAGCTTGATGGAAGACGATGCCAAACCTTTGTTCTGGGATTGCAAAGCGGAATACACCAAGTTGGGTTCGGTCCTTACATTGTTTGAACTGAAGGCAAAACACCGTTAGACACATACAAGATTCAATGCACTTCTAGTTCTTTTATTGGATCTGCTTCTGGAGGGAAACGAGTTACCAACAAGTATTTATGAAGCGAAGAAGCTACTATGTCCCATGGGAATAGAAATAGAAAGGATACATGTATGTCCTAATGATTGCATCTTGTATCGTAACACGCATCAAGATATGCATGTTTGTCCAGTTTGCGGTGTGCCCCGATACAAACAAAAGGAGAATCGTAATGACAAGAAGCGTAAGAGCCGGAGCGAAGATGGTGAAGAGCTCACTAAAGGTGCACCGACCAAGGTATTATGGTACTTGCTCATCATTCTCCGTTTGGAGCAGTTGTTTACAAATCCCAAAGAGACAAAATTGTTACGTTGGTATTATAAGTCCCAAAAGAAAGACGGCAAGCTGAGACACCCTGCTGATTCGGCTCAATGGAGAAACATTGATTGGAAACATGAGGAATTCAAGCGCCAAATAAGGAATATAAGATTTGGATTGAGTATTGATGGAATGAATCCGTTTGATAATATGAGCAGCTTGTCACAGCACCTGACCAGTTCTGTTGTGTATCTACAATCTCCTTCTTGGTTGTGCATGAAGCGAAAAAATATCATGATGTTGTTGCTAATCTCAGGACCCAAATAGCCGAGAAATGATATTGATATGTACCTTACTCCATTGATTTAGGATTTGGTGAAATTATGAAATGAGGGGGTCGTGGTGTGAGATACGTACAAAAGAGAGCACTTCACCCTAAGGGCTATGGTATTTTACACCATAAATGATTTCCTGATCCTTGGTAATTTGGTGGACTACATTATGAAAGGAGCCAAAGCGTGTCTTATTTGTGAAGAGGAGACTGAGAGCATGTGGCTACCGAAGTTTCAAGAAAACTCGATATATGGGTTACCGTAGGTTTCTACCTTGAAGTCATCAATACCTTAAGATAGATGACAAATTTGATAGAAAGAGGAAAGTCCGTTCGGCTCCGCAGCCTATGAGTCGAAGGAAAGTATATTCACATATAGCGGATATCGATATTCAGTACAGAAAGAGCCGCAAATTTCTTCGTCCTAGGACTATTTGGAGGAAGAGGTCGATATTTTGGGGCTTACCGTACTAGAAGGAGTTAGATGTTCGATACTGTACTGATGCCATGCACGTTGAGAAGAATATCTACAATAATTTGGTTGGCATCCTACTGAACATACCTAGGAAAACCAAGGATATTGTGAATGCTCATCGCGACATGGCCTACATGGAAATCAGGCCCAAGCTTGTAGTGATTGAGGAGGATGGAAAAGGTTTGTATCATCCTCGTTGCATGCTACACCATGTCCAAGAAGGAGAAAGAAGACCTCTGTAAGTGTCTTCGAGGTATTAAAGTTCCATCAGATTACTCCGCAAACATTAAGAAGTTTGTGTCCATAGATGATTTAAAGTTGTTGGGCATGAAGTCCCACGACTGTCATGTCTTGATGACCCAAATACTCCCATTTGTAATCAGAAATATTCTACCAGAGGATGTCAGGTTTGCAATCACAAAGCTGTGTTATTTCTTCAATGTGATCTCCTGCAAAGTCATTGACTTCACCATGCTTTGTCTAGAAACCCAATAGTGATAGTCATATTTGTATTGGTTTTTACTCAAACCGATAGTGATATTTATAAATTTCTGTCGGTTTTTATGAAAAACGATAATGATATTGCTACATTTGTATCGGTTTTATTTCCAAACCGGTAGTGATTAGTACATGTATTTGTATCGGGTTCTTCAACAAACCGATATTGATGTTAAGTACGATCAGAAGTTTATGCTATGTATGATCAGAAGTTTGTTGGAGTTCTTATGCAGCGATCTTCACCAGCACCCACAACAGGTAAGAAGGAAACTGCATGGGGAATGATATGGGGTGCAAGTGACTCTACCTCAAGGAGTTCGATTACAATAACGTTAAGTACGGACACAACAAGTGGTGGAGAGTTAGTTGCCTATCTCAATAGCGATACTGTCAACTACTAAGAGCAACAAGAGGAAGACTTCATCATTTTGCAGTGGTGGCATGAGCACAAGATAGCATATCTAGTACTTTCCATTTTAGCATGTGGTGGCATGAGCACAAGAAAGCATATCTAGTGCTTTCCATATTAGCGCGGGATGTGTTAACGGTTCCTATCTCTACGGTTTCTTCGGTGTTTGCTTTTAGTCTAGCTGAAAAAATAATCAGGAGAGAAGAGAAAATCTGACAAGTGCAATGGTGAAAATACTTATTACTGTGAAAGATTGGGAACAAGTTGATCAACGAGTTCAACGCACTACAGAAAATATTGAGCTAATAGAGACGTTTGAAAATCCACATCTAGATAATCAGGAAGAATAATTGTAATATTTTTTTTCTAGTATCACCGAGTTATAGGCTGTAATCTTTTTTCTTTGTCAAGATTTTCTGTGTTGAGTTTTTACTTGACAAAATTTTTAATGATGTAGGCAAACATCAATAAAGCTCATTATTTAATTCCAATTATTTGTCTCATTTTAGAATTTATTTCATATTTTTAGTTTTTTTTCTCAATTTACATATATTTTAAAAAGATTATCTAATTATTCTAACTTTTTCATTTTTTGATTTTTTAAATTTTTTGTATTTTTTCATTTTTTTATTTTCTAATTTTTCTAACATTTTTCAATTTGTTCTATTTTTTAATTTTTTTAGCACAACGGATCGACCTAACCCGTTTTAGTTTATCGACCCGTGAAGATATATACTAGCACGACACGATCTATGAGGCTACTAGGCCGTACTTGGGCCGGCACGGCCCGTTTGTTAGTTGGGTCTAAACGGACCGTGCTCCTAGTAAGCAGGACTGGCATGCCGGGCCACTCGTTTAGACACCACTAGTCAGAATTTATCTCGTCTTCGAACGAAAACCAAAATCTTCGCCGGAATTTTGAACCTGGCTAGATGGCCCGGATTTGGAGCTTTACAATGAGACCTGAAAAGTGTTTTTTTCCGCAATAAGCGAAGAACTCTCTAGAAGACGGGTCCACCTTCGCCGGGTGCAACCACGTCACCTCACGGAAAGGAGGGGAAGCGGCCGAGCCCAATCCAGCGAAAAACCCCAACCCTAACACCGACTCGAGCCGAGCCCCATCTTCGATCCGATCTGATCTGATGCCTCCCATGCTCGACGACCCCTCCTCCGCCGCCGGCGCCGCCGCCTCCTCCTCCTTTCCCGACGCTGATGCCTATGGCAACGGGGACTCCGAAGACATCGACTTCCCGGCCCACCCCAACCCCGCCTTCTCCTCCGCCCCAGCCGCAGCCGCCGCCACCGCCCCAGCCGCGGCGGCGACCGGGGAGCGGCGGCCCCTGTTCCAGCGGCTGTGGACGGAGGAGGACGAGATCGTGATCCTCCGCGCCTTCTCCGAGTTCACGGCGCAGCGAGGCACGGCGTTCGCGTCGCACCAGTACGACACGGACCCCTTCTACGAGGAGATGCGCGGCCGCCTCCAGCTCGACTTCTCCAAGAGCCAGCTCGTGGAGAAGCTCCGCCGCCTCAAGCGCAAGTACCGCAACTGCGTCGAGCGCCTCCGCGGCTCCGGGGCCTCCTTTTCCTTCCGCTCCCCGCACGAGCAGGCCGTCTTCGAAATCGCCCGCAACATCTGGTGCCCCTCATCCGACAAGCAGGCCCGCGACCCCTCCGCCGCCGACTCCGACGATGAAGGCAACTTCGCCGTCGCCGCCAACGCAAACGCCAACGGAGAAGCCAAGTCTCCGTCCTCCTCGAGGGTCCAGCGCCGCGGCCGCCGTAGGCGAGCGATCGACTTCGCCGCCGACGCGGCGAGGCGCCGCAGCCGTACCAGCCGGCGCTCATGCCTTTCAAGGCGGAGGACTCGGTCCCGCAGTTCTTCCCTCAGGCAGCCATGGACGGCACCGACCCTGCTGGGCCACCTGCCCCGCTGCCAGGGGCCAACACGGAGAGCGGCGTCCTGGCGCCTCTTTTCAAGGAGATGGTCCGCGCGATGCTAGGCATGGGCGGCTGCCCGGCGCCACTGGGGCTTGGGGCGTCGCTGGAGCCGCCGCCTGCGATTCTCGGGATACCGATGGAGGGGGAGAAGTGGAGGCAGCAGCGTATTCTCGAGCTGGAGGTGTACCTGCGGCGGATCGAGCTGCTGCAGGATCAGGTGAAGTCGGCGCTGGAGGAGCTCAAATCCACACCGGCGACATGAGCTCACGACGGTGTGGTTCACTGGGAGGTTACTCTTGTTTCAGCTGCAGCATTCGTGGTTATTAGTGGTAGATTTGTGTAGGTGATCTGCAGATACCGTCCATAAAAAAGGATTTACTGGTTAGCTTTGTTAGCCTTGGGCATTAACATCGTCTTATGTGGTTCTGGCTGTCAATCAGATTTGCCGCTTCTTCCATCGCAGTACTATTTTATATATGATGATCTTGAATAAATATTGAGTTCTCCAAATAAGCGAAAGGACTGACAAACAGCAAGACAGAGGAGAGCTACCTTCTCCAAGCCTCCAAGATGTCAGAAAGGACACGCGCGCGTGTGCTAAACTGCTAATGCAAATCGCCAGCCAATTCTCGAAAAATTTAAGTATTGTTCTGCAAAGTATGGCCCAAAGGCTCGCTTTTGTTCTGAGGTGGGTTTGAATAACTGTTACGATTTAGAGTCCAAAGCTCTAAGCAAAGGAGGAATTTTGAATCAGCGAATGAATTTTACATGGAATACTTCAATTCAACAGGAATCAGGAAAAACTCGAATTTCTGGCTTTCCGCAGGAATAGGCAAAAAATAAATAAAAAACTCATGCGTGTGATGTGCCGATCCTGCTCGTGGCGCATGGAAGAACATTACTGATACCTCATTGTGGGAAAGAGATCCTCTGCTGTTACAATTTCTGCTGTACGGTCACTGCCGCGTGGACCCTACACGATGCGGGGCCCACGCGGCAGTGACTGTACAGCAGAGACAGCGACGACAGAGGATCCGCATTCCTCATTGTGTGATGTGCAAAGAGAACCCGACAGAATCAAAGCAATAATCAAAGGCATCAAAATGACAGAACCCAAAGGCAATATATTTGTACGAGAAACATATCTGACAAAAGTGCATCTTATTACTGTGAGCGCTCACCACATGAGGTGAGAAACGGCACGCGCAAAGCCCCAAAAAAAAAAAGCTAAATTGTGCAACGAACAGCATGACGAATCGGGCAAGCTCTGAAGCAAATTAGAGCGAGTATAGCAGTTCTGAATGCATTTCTAAGACAGAAAAAACAATTATTTCACTAACCCGCCAGTGAGTCACTGCCTCACTAACATCAGACATAACTAAGGTATCTCATAACGGAATTGTAAAGCTCAAAATTACGGAACAACAATGCTTTCAGGAGCTACTAACTTCATCTACTAGCAGCAGCTTCCCATGCTAAGAGGAGGGTTCCACGAAACAAACCACTGGAATTTCACTATTTCAAGCATTGCCACATCACTGAGAATATCAAAACAGAATTATGGACTTCTGCAGCCAACTAAGAGATACACATAAGTTGACTTCAACCTCAGGCACTGCTGTACCGATACGAACAAAGGCAAGTCCTCTTGTATCTATATTTTGCTGACCACAGAATGAAATCAAATTGCTGGCCGGATTGCCAAACTAACATCTTTGAAAGCATATGAAAAACTGTCACCAGTATAGCTCCGTCGTACTTGGAACAAAACCAACAGGATATTCAGTCTGTTCTTTTGGGACTAAACTCCGCGTGAGTGAAAAATACTGCATCTAGACTGCTACTTGTGGCATCTGATTGCTCACAGTAGAATGTCGATGAACCAACAAGCAATATCCAAAAAACCTTTTGATGAATGTAGATGTTAAAGATATTTTGGTCGCACACCAATGCACCAAAATATCCATCCCACATGAGCAGAGGAAAAGAATCAAGACCTGGCTTCTTCAATAGCATCAGTAATTGCATCAACCACTATTGTGTTGAAGGACAATGGCTGCCAGCCTGAAGAATGAGGCACAAGCCACTTCTTTCTAACAATTACAATATGTAAAATCTGGAGAACGTCACCAAGGGCATGATGCTGCAAGCACAATTTCTTTAAGATAGTTGCAGCTTGGTACCTACCACCAAAGGAAACACAGATAATGCTACATCTGAGAATGAAAGATGAAATTATTAGCACAAACCAAAAGGTACAAAGCCTCACCTTGACTGAGAATTCTTTATTGCTGAATGGCCACTGGTGGATGATATGTACTTGCAAACTGTATCTAGTGTCTCTTTGGGATGCTTTGCATTGCTATTTGTTACATCCACACATTTCCAAAGGCATTTATCTTTTGCAACAAATAAAGGCATATCATTTACTAACTTTTTCATAACAACAGCTTGATGTCGAATGGCGAGTTCAAGAGCTTTCTTAACATGAAACCCTGATAAATTCATCTCTCCATATCGTATACAGTCTGCAATATTTGATTCTGTTGGGAAGATCTTCTCAGTCTTTAGTATGCCCAAAGCACGTACTATATTTCTTATAGTACCTTCAGGCTCAGAAGAATTTGATGGAGATCCTTGTGTCTCTCCATGAGTTCCAGCATTTTGCATGATGCAGGATAGGTTAGATGGGTCAGGAGGTTTGCAAATATAATCACTGGAAGGATGTTGGGCATTCTGAGGAGTGCTAGAGTGATTCGGATGGAAGCTGATATTAGGACCAGGATGAAAAGAGTATCTGATCTCATGAAGACCTTTAGGATGTCCAGAATTATTTGGCATATTAAAAACAGGATAATTAGCAGGCGCACCTTGACAAGGTGGCTTGGTCTCACCGGTTCCTCGAGGCCATTCAGAAATAGTCAGTCTACTGAAATCTGGGCAAATATCAGGCAGACCTTGAAAGGTTGAACCATTTGGCCATGTTTGTATTTGTGAGGAAAGAACGCCATTATGCATATCGGAATTTGTTGAGGAAGACTGACCGAATACACTATGAGGATGAGGAGGACCTGAACTATGTTGTTTCGGCAACAGAGAAGACTGGATTTGCTGATATGTCGGATCATTATGGGCACTACTAGCACCAAAATAAAATATTCCATTTTTTGGCGTGCACTCAATTGATGTGCTAGACTTCTTACCAAAGATGAACTCTGCTCCCACTTGATGCAAATGAGGCATGACAGGTTTGTGAGCTGGTGACAGGGAGAAAGCGGGATTTTTTGGCAGACTGGACTGATTCGTCTTAGGCCCCTCCAGTGATTCAGAACCTGCTGACGATGACATAGATTGGCTTGGATGGCTCAAAATGCTTCCTTTCAAATTACCAAGATATCCATTAACTAAATCTATTTCATCGCATGCAGAACTAGATGAAATATTTGTCTTCTTTACATACTCTTGATGTTGTTTCACCTTATTATATTGATTGCCCACCTTCCCATTATTATCGCCCATACTATAGTTAGAATGAAGCTCATCCAGTGCTTGAGAAGATTGGGTTTGCTGATATGTAAGATGATAATGGCCAATACTGACGCCAAAATCATGAGTTCCATCTCTTGATGCATGCTCAGTTGATGTGCTAGGCTTCTTACCAAGGATGAATCCGTGCTGTGCTCTCGCTTGATGTAAATGGGTAGACACCACATGAATTTGAGCTGATGACTGGGACAAAGTCAAAGTTCCTAGCGGGCTTGCATGATTCACCTTTGCTCCCTCCAATGATTCAGAAATTGATGGTAATAAAACAGAAGATAGATCTAGCCCACTCGTAGTGCTTCCTATAGAACAGTCATAAACTCCGACTGAATCCACTTGACTGCTTGCAGAACGAGATGTGATGTTCATCTTCTTTACATACTTTTGAAGTGGCTTCACCTTGCGTTCATTACCCACTTTTCCATTAGTATCACCCATGTTATACTGAAGTGGCTCTACTCGATCTTGATTGCCTGCAGAACTAGATGTGATGTTTGCCTTCGGTACACACTTTTGAAGTGGCTTCACTTGATATTGATTACCTGCCTTCTCATTACCATCACACTTGATAGAGCGAACCTTACTCTGTGAGCACTTTGATGTATCCGAATTATTCAAATCCCGGTTGCAATGTGACACACTAAGTGAATGTGGGGGTTCCGCCAGCAGCGGCTCTCCAGCCGCAAGGCTTTCCCAGAGCCAAACAGTCTTTGCTGCGTTAGCAAATGCTTGAGATGATGCATTTGGAGGTTGCGCTAGTAGGATACCGTATTTCTTCATCCTAAGCCTATGGAGGAGACCAGAGAAGTCCTGATCGCCCGAAATAAGCAAGTAATTGCCCGGTGGAGGGTTGTCGAATGCCCAGAACAACATGTCGACCAACATCTTCTTGTCAACTCCATCTTTAGCTCCTGCCAAATATTTGGGGAAATTTATTTTTTTAGGGGAATTTCACTAGTAGCGCGCACACTGAGCAGAAGAACCGGCAAATTTGCATGCTGTGATTACGCGGCAATGGAGAGAGCAGGTAGGGGCCTATACCGGCGGGGACGTGGTTGAGGGAGATGCCGGTGGCGGAGAGGGCTTCCAGGATGGCCGGACCGATGCGGGTGGCATCGCCGTAGGCGACGATCGATACGGGGCCCGTGTAGCCCGCGGCGGCGAGCGCGGCGATGACGTTGTGGGCGATGCGGTGGGGGTCGCAGCCGCCGGGGGGCACCGCGCACCTGTCGATGTCCCACCACACCGACGTCTTCGCCGCCGCCGCCGCTGCGCACTCACCCATCGCCTCCGCAGAAGCACGCCGTTCCGGCGGCTAGGAGGGCTGGTTTAGGGTTTCGTCGGCGCCGGAGTTTGGCGAAGCCATGGAAGCGTGGGACGCCGGCGCTGTCCGCCACGAAGAGAAGAATAGGAGACCGAGGGGGACCCGTTTAAGGGCCGAAGAGAGGGAATATGAGCCGTCCGATGTCAACGAATGGATCAGATCAGCTCTGCTTCCTTGCGTCCGGTTATGCAATTTTAGCGTTCCACGTAGCAATAACCTACCAATCGTTGGCCAGACGTTGAACTAAACACACATTCGTCCAAAAGACTAGATTTCAATTCCTACCGATGACAATTATGAATTATTTATCAAGTTTTTGTGATATAAACTCATCGTCGCGATAGCCAACTTGTATGAAGAACAGCGCCAGAAACGACCGCTAGACGCGCACAAGGCACCATATAATCAGATGTCAGTGCTTCCCATTCCGAAGCGGAAATGTGCATAATATGTGGTACTGTAGATGAAATCAGCTGCCACTAACAAAAGGAACAATTTTGATTACATTCTCCGGTCAACGACTGAGCACCAAGAACTCTAGAGGACTAGAGCAACCGTCCTACGAGGTCGAAGAATTCTAATGACATTATAAACCAGTGGCTTATGAGTTATGACAACATTCTACGTAGCCGACGAATGAACACATAGTAACTAGAACAGAACAGCAGAACTACACATAGGTGGCTGGCCTTGGTAACTATATTTGCATACCAGCACAGCAATTGCGAAAGCAATACTATCCTAATTATAATAATCATGTGAGAATAGGAATATGATCACTGAGGCAAGGGTTCCGAATCTCTTGAGGTAAGGGTTTCCTATGATCACTGAGGCAAGGGTTCCGAATCTCTTGAGGTAAGGGTTTCCTATGATCACTGAGGCAAGGGTTCCGAATCTCTTAAGGTAAGGGTTCCTCTGAATCTCCCAGCCGTGATAGGTGGAGATAAGCATCAGTTCCTACATAGAAGACGAAAAAGTAATGTCAGATATCTGTAAGATCGTAATCAATTTAGTAGTAATGATAATAATGCAACATCTCAGCCAGCATGTTTCAAGAGTGGTAAGTTCTGGAGTCTGGACAGCAACTTACGAAAAGTAAAAGAGTAAGAGAGACATAGTTGATGCTTAACTCCCAAATCCTATGGGCTAATGATTTTAACCTTCACTTTTCTTTAGAAAAGAGTTATGAACTTTCGGATAAGAAAAGAGTTGTCAACTTTCAACAGCGATTTATGAGAATAGAAAGAGCAACATATAGAGGAACGCTCAACAAAATATGGCCACATTCTTCAATGCTCGCTACAAGAACAAAAAAAAACTGAAATATGGACATACCATATCCTTCCATAGAAATGATTTGCAGGTCTCCACCAAAATATCGAGCATAAAGACGACTAATCGGGATCCCATAACCATACCCAGCCATAGTTACTCCTTCATTATGGCCATCTAGATCAGGTGGGTTTTCTGCTGTACTGTAGAGATAAGTGAAAATTCTTGGGAGGCCACTTCTTGGTATTCCACCACCTTCATCACTAATCTGCATTAGAAAGGTTATACTTGTAGCATTCATACCCATGCCTACTTATGAAGAATTGAATATATCCAAGTTTGCTAAAAAACATATCATGTTTGTGTATAAGGAACTATTTACAGTAATACATTCCAATAGGACTATCATACAAAAAGAAACAAACTAATGAAAAAAGAAAATTGTAACATAAAAAGGGAAAATAGGGGTGTTTTTGCGCACAAACATGGAGCCAATTTTCTGTAACAATTATGACACGGTTAATGTGTGACACAGAGTAATTATCTTTCAATAAAAAATTGTAGTGGAACTTAATATGCTACTGCACACTGTTCTTGCAGACACTGAATCACGCTTGTAGGAGAGAAACATGGCCTGAGCTAATATTTCTGCTTTGAACAAGCATGTGGAGCCATGAGCATCTGGATTTGGATTTGTCATCACTCACTAGTAAAGAAATGAGGTCTCTGCAGAACTAATGTGTCACAAAGGTTAATGTCACATTATTAAAAAAAATAACTCACAATTTTCGTTGAAAAATTCAATTTTAATTCTCTCAGTATATGCCACAAGTAACAAGAAATGTTAAATTAATACCAGCAGCAAAGATTAAGGGAAATTCTTGTATCCACAGAAGCTTATGTATTTGCGAAATTTGTTCTCTAACATGTTTGAGCCTAGAAAGTTCTCAACAAATAAGCAACAGATTCTTGGGGAGAGTCATACCTTGATAGTTACATCCTCTGCTCCATCAGCAACTATGATCCTAACGGGAGGTGCATGTTTATCAGAGTTCACAAAACGTTCCTGTACTGCACGAAGGGAGTTCTTCACCAATTCAAACATCATGAGATGTAGATGTGGTGTAACATATCTGCAATTGTGAAGTCAAAGCAGTTCAGGAAAACCACTTTAAGATTTTCTGCACGTCAACTATATTACTGATGAAATTCACTATAAAGCTGGAATGGGTTCTGATAAGCACAGGTAAGGCCAAATAATTGCAATTTGCTCATGAACTAGCAAATGAAGCAAATAAGCTAAATGTTGCATAAAAGACATGGAACACTTTAATGACAACGGAGGTATACGAAACCTGACGATATATTAATGGTAAACAAGAATTAACACTAAAGTGTGATTAAATCAAATAAAAACAAAGGTACATAGCAAGCACATAAAATGAGGGATTTACGGAAATGTAAAATCTGGGTCTCCGTATATGTTGACGTCAGGAGCTGATCCATATTCCCGCATGCAAATAGCACGGGCATCTTCACTAGCAAGTCGAGCCACCAACATGGGGGACAATCTTGTGCTTATGAGCCCTATGACACCAGGATCTGGATCAGGATCATGCAAAGCGACATGCTGCCCTGAAATCAAGCAAGTAAGCACAACTAAGAAAAAACAGTGAATTAACAAGTACCATTTATCTATTGTGTTAATACTTTCACATCAAGATAGGGATAGAAAATAATTCTCTCATTTTCCTTTTTTGACTTGTAGTCATAGGCAGTTATCTTACGGCAACTGTTGTAGTTCTTGGGCAGGAAGATAAAAAATGATTGGGTAAGGGTAGTAACTAACCACCACATTCCAAAGGAAAATATATCCTGCTGGAACATTACAAGGTTACACCAATTGCTCTTCTATATCCAACTAAGAAATGCTCCCCCAATAGTGAAAAGTACAATTTTAAAGAACGTTGAGGTCCTGATCTGCAACCACCTACCACTACTAACAATACAACTTTAGGACTCATGCATTTTATTTTATTTTATTAAAAAATAGAATGTAAGAACTACTCTTTTCAAATGAGGCAAGTAAGATATCCATTTCTACCCTCAAGCTATACTTTCCGAAATAATTGAGTGCTCAAAAAGCTTTCAGGCAGTATGACAGATTCAGAGTTGTTCTTCTTTTGTCAAGGCAGAAAGTAGAACCAATAAAATGAACTTTCGTATCCGTTGGATCGGCAGTACGCCAGTAGACAAATTGCATTTCTGTCATCAACCCAGAAACACTACTTATGAGTTAGGAATGGGAGTTAAACACTTGACAGCATGTTAATAACATAGATTTAGCACGTAACAAATGGGCAAGTGCTGAGCCTGCTAACCTATCAGCATGCGGATCCCAATCCTTGACATGTAGAAGCGATCAAGGAATTGGTGGATCTCATCAATTCCAGGGGGAAACGCCTTTGTACCACCTAGGTCCTTCTTCAGCTGCTGCACACCCAACGCCATGGTGGGCACCACATTGTTGTGCCGCACCCTGATCATCTTGATCATCTGGGTGAATGCAAGCTCATCGTCCCGGTTCCTCACCTCCGGGAAGTACCGGATGTCACGGAACGAGTCCAAGTACCAATCTCTCACCTTCACAGTACCGAATAGACCAAAAGTTAGTCTTGTAAATGGGCACTCTAATGGGCAAGAATGTACTGGTTCGATTCTGCAAATGCTTCTTAGAATATGTGCAATTTGATGAGTTCAGGTGTTTCTGATACCTGAAACGATAAGTTCAAGAAGCCAATATGAAAAAAAAATGTCAAAGCAATTTAAGCAAGTTGAAAGGAAGGACTCTACAAAATCCCCCCTTATCCTACGATACAGCTATGCTACACCACTCTCCAAGAACCGAAATGACAAGCATATGAATCACAGATTTTGCAATTGTCAAACCTGGCTGGGGTTGAACAAGAAGATTTTCATGATGTAGTTTAGTCAAACGAAGCAACAGAAAATGGCACAACTATAATCTTAACAGAGGACTGACATAACCATTTCAGTTCGTAAAAAGCTACAGGCTCAAACGAAAGCAAGCAACAGATAATTTAGTACAATAAGCATTTTGTTATTCCCCAGAAAATGTGACCGTCTCAACAGTGGCCATCCCCTGCTCCCCTTCCCAAGAAATTATCACAAACAAGAAATCGAACGGGGACATTATTATATTAAAAAAAACGAAGAACACGGCACTGAATCCTAAAAGAACTGTTTTTAAACGCTCCCGAATAAACATCCTAGGAGATAAACCGATAAACTAGTAGTGTTATTTGCGAAACGGCGCAACCCTTTATTCACACCCAAAAAAAAAAGCCCAAATCAAACTAGTCCAAATAAAAGTAAAATCTAGCGGAAAAAAAAAACCCCAAGCTTTCCACAAGAATCACCCTCTAGACGAGAACAAAAAGGAAACCGTGCCGCGAAACGAATCGGTACCCAAAAGTACGCATAACCATCTGCCCAAATTAGGCCACATCACCGAAGAAACAAGCGGCGATCTGATAATACTGCAGTAGTAACAACGAAGGCGACGTGCGTACTAGGATTCACCTTGAGGACGGCGGGCTTGCTGGAGAGCCCGAAGGGGAGGGAGTCGAGGTCGAGCGCGCGGCGGGCGATGCGGATGGGGAGCTCTTTGTGCAGGAACTGCGCGGAGAGCAGCAGGTTGGGCTCCGTGGGGCGCGCCCCGAACTCCATCATGTACCGCAGGCTCACCCCCGTCTGCCTCATCCCGCCCCACCGCACCACCTCCTGCGCCACCGCCCTCGCCACCGACTCCGACGCCATCCCCTCCTCCTCCGCCGCCTCTGGCCGTGGCTAGAAATGGTAGCGGCCTAAGGTAGCGCGAGGGCGAGGCCACCGGAGCGGCGCATCGGCTGCGTCGTAAACAAATGGAAGAAGGGGAGGGAGGGAAGAGGACGCTACTAACGGGAGGCGCAACGCCAAGGCGGAGCCGCCTACCGAAAAAGCCCGCCACGCTGGGCCCCGAGTGTCAGTGAAGGAGTATGGGACACCCCTGTCAGTGTCGAGCGGGGCCGTGCCTGTGTCTCTGGCAGGTGGGGACGGCGAGACCGGTGGGCCCCGGATGCGGATTCCGTGGTGGTACGCGATGGGACGTTCGGGGAACGAGATACCGAGGTGGAGTCTAGAGGACCAACCCCTTTTACATGGAGGAATCGCTTGTTTCGCTTGCGGTGGTCTATTTGGTGAATCGCGTGTGGGGGTGTGGTGGGTTTCTCGTTCTCATTGGCGAAGGGGTTGTTTTGTGCGTCGGACGGTGGCACTTATTTTAAGTGGAGGTGAGTAATTGGGCTGTTTTTTTTTCCGGTTTGAGGCGGTTTGAGGCACGATGAGTACGATCTAATTTAAAGTTTAGATCTGTTTAGAAATATAATTTTTTAAAACTATGATTTTGATATATTATGATTTGTAATTATTTTGTCATGAATACCATAGTTTTACCAAACCCTTTTGAAACCATGGTATTCCTTGAAACTACCAACTGTTTGGATGCAACATCACAAACTATGGTATTTGAGTGGAAATAGGCAAGAAGCTAGCCAAAATCATGAAAATTTTAGATTGGATTGGAGTTTCAAATACTCCAAAAATATCATGATATCTACCAAACCATAGTTTTTAATACATAGTTTTTGGCATGGTAACCAAACACCTTATGGTATAAAATACCATGGTATTCTTAGAAACCATGGTATTGCCTAGAAACTATGAAAATACATTGCTTCCAAACAGGGCCTTAATTTGATATGGAGTAAGTTGTATTATGCTGGTATGATATTGTAAACATGGTTGTGCTGAGCACGATAAGCGATACAGCCCAACACGACACCATAGCACAAGCTGTGCCAAGTTCGATATCTCAGGGCATGAGAAAGAAGTTTAGTATGAAGATCAACGCCTCGCAGAATATGAGCAGTATAGACACACCCAATAGTATGGACGTCACCTTCGCCACCGCAACACCTGAGAGAGACAAGCAAATAAGGTTCTTGTACTGTTTATCAATCTCTCTCAGCTCTCTCTCACCCGTCTATCTCAATTTCTCCCCCTCTCGTCCGTTTCTTTCAATCTCTCTTGTCTGTCTCCTTCACTCTCTCTCGCTCATTGCTCCCTCTCTCGCCTGTATTCAGCACACCCCATCGCTCTCTGTAATTGTTCAAGAATAAATAAAATTTAGTTCTTTTTTCCATAATATTTTATGTCCACTGCTTCAACTCCATGTGTCTCCGGCTTTTTACTCTCATCGTAATAGTGCAAATGGGCCTAGCCTTGGCCGGTACGGCATAAAGCGCAAATGGGTCGTGTCTGGGCTCGTCAAAGGCGAGTCGGGTCGGCACGGCACGTCATGATGGGCTGTCGTAGCCCAGAATAGTTCAGGCACGAAGCACGATGGGCCCGTGTCAGGCCTGGCCCGACACAGCACGACGCCCACCTCTACTTGTCTCCAGCCCAGCACGACGCCCACCTCTACTTGTCTGCACTGTCTGGCTCTGTTGGTCGGCTTCTCGGCAAAAAGAATAGGGGTACTTTTGCACATTAACTTTTGAAAGTAGTATAAATATTAAATTATAAATAAACAGTTATTATTTTTATTTTAAAATTTATATAACTTATATTAGAAAGATACGTATAGAACCACTACTTAAAAAACAAAATCGGATTATGCTCTGTCCAACAAAATTTTCCTTCCATAACCGTTTGATCTCGGAGCAACAGATAAGACACGTTCATGTCCGTTAGATATTTATAGCATGGTTCTTTACGCCGTCTCTAGCGTGACAACAAAACGATTCCAGGAGTAGAGTCAGTACCGGTCCTTGACCATTAGAGCAACCGAAGTTAAGAGAACGAATACTGAAACCGGATCCCTTCTCTTGAATTTTAATCAAGCCAATAAAATATTTCATTTCGGTCCATCTACAACATAAAAATGGAGGAGGGTGGCCTTATCAGTATCTTTGCCTTCAGTCACCATCACCGCTGCCCCCTAATGGAAGCCTACAACCATGAACACCAATGTCGTTGCATCTCGACACATGTAGACCCAACATGTTTGCTCAACCTCGCCGCCATTAGCCTAAACCTCAGCCTATATCTCTCCACCTATGCTTCACGTCGCTGCTGATCGAGGGAAGCTCCACAGTTGTGCCTTCCACGGTAGCAACAAGGAAAAGCCACTTTTATGGGACGGTTTAAGCAGTTACATATAGACCGTTAGATCAAAAAACGATCGTCCAGATTTTTTTAGAGTACTATTAAAAAAACATTATGCTGTTTTTTTACTGTAGGCAAACACTGTATAGGACACTATATGAACGTATTGTTGGACGATTCAAACGTACTATTTGTTGGTTCAATCGAACGATGCTAAGAATCTGAAACTGCTTTTGGAATCCTATTATAACTGCACAAGTAACCTTTCTGCGTGACGGAGAGGATAGGTGATCTCAATCCAAGGGTACGAGGGGAGAGAGGTCCGGATTGGATGGGAATGGATTTGTAAAGAAGGCGTGGAGTGATTTCCTTTTCTGTATATTATTTATTACGGAATTGCTACAGTTCGGACGTTTGAACGCATTGCAACATTTTTTTCTACGTGTGTAACATTTTTTGTCAACGCGTGCAACATTTTTCTTCGATAAACAGTACAATACGGCACAATAAACGGATGTTGCAAGCGTTAAAAAAATATTGCACGTGTCGGAAAAAATGTTTCAAACATTGAAAAAAAATATTGAAAGAGGCGTCCGATAAAATACACAGTATCGGACGTCCGAGCCTTAGTTCTTCCCTATTTATTATGGTAATGTGGGTCCTAATTTCTGTTTTCAAAAAAATGTGGGTCCTAATTAGAGAGAGAAACAGGCTCAAAAATTTAATGAAAATTCCCGCTGCCAGTTTACATGGCATATCTTGGATCCTTCGAATTGACCTCATGCCCTTGTAGCATCAAGTTTTTCGAGACAAGTGAAAGCTACCGGAGAGATCTCGTTCAATTCACTGATGGGATACTATCATTCTATCAACCTGGTCCTAGAGTCTAGGTTTTCGATTAGTTTATCCGTGGACGAACGTGGCGCGTCGAATCACATCAGAGAAGGGGGACAAAGGTGGGCGTTGTATACACCGGACCAATTCGGCACAAATTTATTGTATTTTATGTTTGAACTGTGCTGTGTTATAATGGTCTATTGTGCCAGATGTGATTTATCGTGTTGTTCCGGTCCGGCTCGTCTTTAGCAAGTTCAGACACGGTCTATTTAATTATCGTGCTATGCCAAATTAGGTATGCCCTATTTGCACTATTGCGATGAGAGGAAAAAGAGAGATGCATGAGCTGAGTCAATGGACACAAATATTAGGAAAAAAAGAAGTAATTTTACTTATTCTTGAATAGGTAAGTAATGGCTCGTTAAAAACCTTACACCCAGTATGGTGTACCTCAGTACGAAACGGCTCGATATGTGTGCTCGTTGTCTTCTCCGCAGTCCCTATTCTCTACTTTTTAGCATATACTTTTCGATCCCTATTCTCCACCATTTAGCATCTCCGTTGTCTTCTCTTTCTCCGCGTGTGATGATTATAAAAGGTACTGGCCATAGGGTGAGCACAACATGACGCAATATTATGGCAGAGCATCTTGCCGTCTATTGTGCCTGCTTTGGGTCCATCGGCCTATTTTGTGTCGTGCTGGCTCAAGTATGGCCCATGCTAGTGTGACGTGCTATGTGACTTATCATTTCTGGCCGCAAGATCCGACACAGTCCTATGATTCGTGCCATACTGGCCAACCCGTGTGCATGCCGTGCCCGTATCGATCCAAAAATGCCAGTCCAGCCCAATACCTTGGTCTAGAAAGGGTAGCGATTTTCACTGGACTAGCTCGAGCTTAATCTTTCCGATGATTCATCAGTCAAGTCTCACTGTGTAAGCCATAGTTCTAGCTAGGGATGAAAACGGATTGATAGTTTTCGACCAATCTGGATATTTTCAGATATGGATTCTGTCGGATCAGATATTTGTCAGATAGTATCGGATCGGATACGTATACGAATTTTTTTATCGGATACGGATACGGATTCGGTAGCTCACTATCCATAGCTCACTAAAAATTACTAATTTTTTTGAGAAAGTTCTAGAAGCAATCTAACATTTAAAAAATTATTTTGAAGATTTCATCAGATTTTAAATTTTCTCGTAAATTCAAACACTCATATTCTTAATAGAAAAATATTTTAAATAAGTAGCATAATTCAATAAAGTATATAAATCTTAGGTCATTACATGTAAGTGTTATATACTTTTTCTAGAGACATGATATCTAAGGTCCTATTTGGTAGAGCTCAGGATCCCAACTTCATCTCGAGATCCGGAGCTTGTAGGCTAAAATAAAGTGTATTAAGTTTATATTTTTAGTCTAAAATATAATCAAGATGACCCACCTAAGCACTCTTAATGTATCCATAGCTCCACTCCATAAGTTTCTAAAGCTAGAATACCTGCTCCACCAACTCTGATTTTGGTAGAAATTTGGAGCTGTGACAAACACCCCTAAGTATAATCAAACTTCTCACGAGTAAGGATTACATTTATTTTATGTTTTGATCTCGTGAATGATGAAGTAATCATATGCGTGTGATAAATTAACTCTTATATAATTTTATTTATGACATGGTATCTAACTATTGTCTAAGTGAATGATAATGGTTATATTTGTTCAATGTTCAATGATGTTCGATTAAATCAACTAGTTATGTGTTTTCGTTGATTTTTTATGTACAATCTAAGGGTTATTATGTTTTGATAAATATTCAAAATCGTATCCGATTCAATTTGTATTCGATCCGTATCAGATTCGATATTATCCGTATTTGTATTCATATCCGGACTATCCGTATCCGCATCCGAAAATAAAAATAAAAATAAATATAATAGAACTATTATTCATCTACATCCGATCCGTTTTCACCTCCTGGTCCTGGCTAGTGCCGATCTACGTGTGGCCAGCTAAGCATGTGATTAGCGAGCTGTGGAAGCATGTTTGGAACGTGAAATGGTCTCGCCGCACCGGCGATTGATCTCTGCTTGTATGCATATATATGTAGGCCGGCGCGTGTGACGCAGAGCAGTGTGAAAGCTGAGGGCTCACAAGCTAAGAGGTCTCGTCTGTTTCAAGCTGCACGAGATTCAACTCATCTAGGGCTTGTTAGGACGAGGGTGACGCACACATATATTCTGGCCATTTAATTGTTCGGTTGTTCTTGAAGGTACGTACGTACCTGCAGTACAGGTATCTATGCGCAAATTATGCGAAGATAAATTAAGTGAGGCTCACAAGACGTGTGTTTCATGGACATATATACTCCAAAACGCGTGCTGCGGTACAGGCCGAGGTGTGCGCTCACATAAGCAGTGCTAGATTTGATTAATGTGCTTGCGTACGTGTATATATGCCATTGCCAAGATTCGACGACAATGCATGCATGGCTGGATCAACCATATATACTCAAACGTCTTCTTTTTGAAGACCGGAGGGAGTACCAAAGCTTCCTCTCTATGTTCTACACCTTTACTTATCTACTAGGTTGGGTTGCGCGCGATGCCGCGCCGCGAGGAAAAAATCTGGCTGTTTTTTTAGAAAACTGCGTTGTGGGACCTAAACGCCATTTCGATTTTTTTCGGGTCCAATCTACAAAAAAAATCGGCGAAAGAACCTAAACGCGATTTCCAATTCAGCTATAACCCGTGTGCAGGGACCTGGATGTAATTTCGATATTTCTCGGGGCTATTTTACCTAAAAAACGGTCGAAAGGACCTAAACGCGATTTTTAATTTTTCCGAAAGGACCTAATCGTAATTTTTGGATTTTTTGGGGGGCCTTGCCGGGGGGCGACACGTGGCCCCCCTGGCTGCTCGGCAATTCTTGTGGCTATTATATAGAGTATATACATTGACCCTTGACGCCAGCCAACTGATCCATGAGCGTTAGGCGTCAACAAAAATAACTTCGACATCGATACTGTAAGCCTATATGCAAAACAAAAGTAACAATACAAAAGCTCTCTGTCTGAGGGAGACAGAAGCAACTAATTAATCATTCCTCTCTCTCATGCGTGAAAGGTGACAGCCGTGGTAACTCTTCTTGGTAAACTAAAATTTAAGGAGCCATCAAGTAACTATTTGTTATATTTCAAAAATTTAAAACATAAAT
Organism: Guadua angustifolia; assembly: GCA_036346375.1. Classification (NCBI taxonomy): domain Eukaryota; kingdom Viridiplantae; phylum Streptophyta; class Magnoliopsida; order Poales; family Poaceae; genus Guadua; species Guadua angustifolia. The sequence goes on from JAYEVE010001136.1 coordinate 25,986, forward strand.
AATATAAATAGTATAGTGCCTTTGTAAGAATTTTATAAATTTACTGGTGTGTGAACATGTTTCAAAATTTTTATGAGATCTTAATCATTTTCTTAGCTCCCTTCTATAAAATTTTCAAAAATTCTAAACTTTTTTTATTGCTAAAGCAAATCTGTGTATTAATCATTAGCCTTTTATCTGAACGTAGCACTATCAAAAATTTTAAAAATTGTTGAAGCTTGATCATCATATAAAAATTTTATAGAAACATTAATGACACATCAGTACCATCCGTAAAAAGTTTCAAAATTTTTTAATATGATTTGAACTATTTTTCATTTGGTTGAAATTTGCCAGTATGACTTTTATCAGGACAGTAACATTTTCCAAATTTTTAAAACTTTATGAAATTTGATTATCATTTGAAAATTTTATGGAAACATTAGTGATACATCATAACCATGCAAAAAATAAATAAATTTTATAACGTGGTTTGTTCTATTTTTCATTCAGTTCAAACATGCTGGTTAGCGTTTTATTAGGATAGTATCAATTTTGAATTTTTAAAAATTCCTCAGGCTTGATAATTATTTGAATTTTTTTATGAGAACATCACTGATGTGTTAGAAATCTTCACAAAAAAATCAAAATTTTTCGATATCGTTTGAGATATCTTTCACTCTGTGCAAATTCACTGAAATCTTCGCAAATTTCGCCGAGATTTCGAGAATTCTTGCTGAAATTTTTGTTTTCACAGTGAAAAAAATGGATTTGAATTTTTCTTTTTGTATTTTGTCTAGAATTTATCCGAGATATAATCTAAAAATGAGATTTCAAACCTTTGACAGATAAAGGCCTCCGAATGCTCCAATTAAAACAGTAGGTCCACTGCGGAGTACTTCAATGTAGATCATCACACCAGCTAGCTGACAGCCTGACGAGGGTGTCTAGGGAGCATCTGAGTGTTTTTTTACTAAAAAACACTTAAATTTCTCTTACATCAATTATATACTAGTTTTACACGAATTAAATTATATTGTAGAAATGATGTGATAATTTGTAAAAAAACATTATTTTTCTCTACATGGTATTTTATATCAATTATACACTAGTTTTACACAAATTAAATTATGTAAAAAGTAACATGACAATTTGTAAAAAATAGAGGAACGAAACAAACTATAAAGAACACACCAAACAAAAAGGTGGATCACAAAATCAAATATTGACAAAGTCAAAATGATAAAACACGATGTGGATCACAAAACAATATCTAATAGATAAAAAAATTAAGTTCTCATGAACAAAAAAACAGTAATATCTAATAGACAAAAAATTGAGTCTTCTCAAACAAAAAAACTTTCGAGTCTGATTTAGCGAATTCCCAACAAGGAGGAAGTTAACACTGCCACGCAAAATCACTACTCTCAAAATTTGGGGAAAGGGCGAGAGGCATGGATCAATCCACGGACGACTTGGTTCATCTTGACGAGGATGGATTCCTTCGATGAATCTTGCTTGAACCGAGATCTCGATTTTCCTATTGCTTTAGCTGAAGAGAGAGATGAACTAGTCCGAAATCGCTTGGTCCCATGACTCAAAACCAAAACATATCAGACATGCTTGGATTTTGGATCGGACGGTGATGGACGGCCATCTGATCCGCCAATACAAACATGTGGTTGACGTCCATCGCCTCGTGGATCAGATCGATGGGCCCTTCGAATTTTAGATGTCCACTTAGCAAAGTTGTGCACGATTTTGAACAGTGAGCACTTTCTGGCTTACTTGATGTGTCGTGTACGATGTGTATTGCTTCCATCGGGCTCATCAGTACGGCACCTTGTCCCCATGTACATGTATTCGGCCGGCTTCCGTGTTGATAGAGCTAGTGGGGCCAGATCGAATTATATATGGAGTGTGCCCCAGTGTACGTACAGCCACATCGGATGGCAAAGCTTTTAAGTACCTGATGATTTGGTTGACACGTTGGCACCCAATCATGAGTACCATAAAACATGCCCTAAGCCATGCATGCACAAGAAAATGTGAGCAGCGTCCGAAGCATGCCCCGTGAGACGAATCCAAATCAAGAAATAGAGAGAGTTTCAGTCAATCATTTGTTTTTTTAAAAAAATCGATAGCAGGTACCTACATACACCTGTCGAAAAGAAAACAGTGCAAAAATGAAGGTCACGTTTGAAGCATGAAGAAAAAATGAATGGTGAATAAATAATGGCGAGAGAGCCATAAAACTCTGTCGATAGATATCACCGTCAAACTTCTGCATAAGCACTGACCCGTGCGCGTCCGTACGTTTACGTCCTCGTTTTGGCGCAAAAGTCTCGATCTGATCTGGAGCAAGTGTATTTGGTCCATTGCTAATTCCTCACCTGGGACAGGTGCTGCCGATTCGTTGCTTCGCCTGGGAAGTGGCCAGTCGGATGTGCAAGCGCAGAGGAGCGCATTGGATACCATTCTGAACTAGGCCAATTTAACAAATTTAGAACAACCTGGGAACTACTTTAAACCTAAGTGCCTATGGTTTGCTAGTGTGCCCAATCAACTCCTAAACATGCTAATGAAAATTTGCAACCTAAGCTCCATACCTGCACAAATTTAGTAATCTAGGAATTGAAAGAACAAGAATTCAAATGCCGAAACATAAAGGCAACAAGAGGCACCAATTTTTTACCAAGGTTTTTGGAGATTCAACGACCTTCTTAATCATCATTGAAGCACTCTCGCAAGAGTACGTCTCCTGCTTGAACCCCCACAGTTATCTTCCTTATCTCCGGATAGATGGACTCCAAACCTTCACAACCATCCTAGTGCTTTCCACAAGCTCATTCTTAGAAATTCACAAGAGCATGTCTCTAAGCCGTCTATGAATCATCGAATCCCAAGAGTAATAAGCCTAAGAGTGTCACTTGAATTGAGCAAGCTTAAGCAATTAGAAGTGATGCACACTAAGTCCTAATCTACTATCTTGCACACTCAAAATTTTAATTTGAAACTCTTGAGTGCCCTTGAATTCCTCAATATGCAAGGCACTATATTAGAGTCACAAATGTGCTAACATGAGCGCCCATGGTCAATTTATATAGCATCTTCATTAAAAAAAACCAGTCGTTTGACACTTTTTTGAAAGTGTCTGCAGATCTGAATCATCCGCCTCAACTCAATTTTTCTTAGTTCCAACGGTTCAAAAACTAGCCGCTGTGCTGACTGGAATTATATATCTTGAACTGGATAATTATCCTGAGCCAGATCACCTGCCTCGGTCATACCATTCGCCTTTGTGAAATCACTCTATGGAACCTTTTTGAAACAATGGTATAGATCAATGGCGCGCCTTGACCTGAATCATCCGCCTTAATGCTTTACTCAAATTCAATCGTTCTGGACCAATAGTACGCCTCGAGCCATATCATTCACCTCTCAACTTGCCAAAAACATCATCTCTAGAGAGATGATATGCCTCAAAAGTACACCTCAACCTGGATCATCTGCCTCAATGGTACTCTACTGTTTGCACCAAAATTTGGTGAAGTGTGGTCAAGTTATCTGGTTAAGGACCAAGAGATATTTTAGCCGATATCGAACATGGATAAAAGGCTTAAGTATGGATTATGACCGATATTTATCTAAAAACAGGAGGAATATTGTCCAAGTTGAGACTGACATAGATTATGCTTTGCAGCGTGTTGGAAGAGGTACAATCAGCTGATAGCTATAAAAAGTAGTTTAGGGCAGGCAAGACAATAACACAATCAAACTAATCAACTCACATTACTTTTATTTACTTTTTATCGACTAGGAGTAGCCTATGTAATTTTAGATTCTCCCTTGTAATCTAATTTGATCAATAAAGTTGCGTATCGCCGATTGTTGATCACCTTCGATTACGCCAATTAGGTTTGATTTGCTCTGATCATGTTACACATCACCTTTTTTGGAAAAGATATATCTTTATCATCTGATTAGACCTAATTGGCTAATTAGACTTATCGTTACATTAGATTTGATCGGTTTTCTAGCTGATCAGATCTAAGTCGATTGTTTCGCTAGATCGGCTTTGAGCAAATTTTTTGTTTATCTTACCGATTACAGGATCAAATCGGTTGGTAAGTCTTAATTAATTGAACTCGGTGTTCATTTAGTGTGTTGTGGCTGATAAACTCTACTTTAAGTTTTTTGGCGCCAACACCTATGCAAAAACATCTTCTTTGGACAATAGTACGCCTCCATGGAACGGGTTCACCTGGATTATCTGCCTCTTTGTAAATTTCCAAAAACATAGAGAACACACTCTCTGGATAGATGATATGCTTGACTCAAATAATCCGTCTCTGTTGCTTCTTCTAACTTAGCTGAATTTTTATCTAAATTTTGATATTTTCTCAAACATAACTTGATTCTTGGCATCCTCTGACTAGAATTAAGCTAGAAAGAACTGGTATGCACTACAATTAGTTACTCAACCTAACCAAACTCAATTAGCTACTAGCCTTGAACCCCCCGTAATAGTATGGCTAAAGGAAAAACAAAAACCTATCAACTAAAATGATTCGTACTCAACTCCTTGGATTATTTCTATCCACAAGATCCTTAATCTTGATGAAAACCATGCTTTGTCATCATCTACACTTATGGGGATTCATGAAAGTCTAAGAATAACCTATATTCATCGTTAATACCTAACTTATCTAAATCACACTCAACCCAAAGTTAGTTTGAATAATTTAGGAGTAATTAATTACTAAAACCATATAATCAACAAATTAGGGGCGTATATGCTTACAATGTGCTTGCACGAATTTTGACAAAGCATGGTCAAAACGTCCATGTTAGAAGCCTCTCTACTACAGCGCAAGCTCAACCACCTTGTCTTCCCTAAGGACAAACCCAACGGACAAAGCATCCCCACCCAGCCACCCTCGGCTCACCACCCTGAAAGTGCATCTAGGCCCCTCAAAGAGTTTTGGTGATTTATGGCAACACAATTGCGTATACTAACGATGCATGTGAGATTCTATGCGATGATCAAGAAGATATCATCGTTGGATTGGCGATTGGAGACCCCACCATCTTTAAAGTTTGAAAAGGCGCATCAAGACTTTAGTTGAAATCTTTTATTTTATTGAGTCTAAGGATAGCCGTACTATTAAGGGATCTGACGGAAAATCGCTTCTAGGATATGCTTGTGCTCATAGGATGAAAATTGCATCTCAAAAGAATCTTAAAACAATGCATTTCCTATCAAAGGGTACTCTGGCCGAGGGTAAGTCCGAGATATCCGGACATTTAGTCCGGACACTCGGGAAAATGTCCGAGTATCCGGGATTAAATCCGGATACTCCGAGTGGGGTCCTCGGTTGGTCCTTCTGGAAAGTCCGAGTATCCGGACATTTAGTCCGGACACTCGGGAAATTGTCCGAGTATCCAAGATAATGTCCGGACAGTCCGGATGTCTTGTGAGAACACTGTAACGGTTGGATTTTGGGAGAGCTATTTAAGCCCTCACTCCAAATCTAACCGTTGCCCACTTCATTCATTGCTGCATTCAATTCCCAAGCTCACTCTCTCACTCTCTCAAGCCCTAGCTTCTTTCTCCCACTTAAATCTTCGATTTGATTTGCATCTTTGGGGAGAAAGAAGGGGATTCAAGTGCTTTGAGCTTGCTTGTTTGATTCTTGAGCACAAGTTTCATCCTCCAAGTTGATTTAGCGGCGTATTTATTACTCTTGGAGTTTGAAGGACTCCTAGACGGCAAGGAGTCACCGGGAGCCTCCAAGTCTTCGTGTGGAGAGCCCCGGTTGTTTGTGAAGGCTAGTCTCGCCTTCGAAAGGAAAGAGGCAAGAAGTGAAGACCGGCGAGTGCTTTGTGCAACACCGGGAGGAAAGGGGTCAAGAGGGACCCGAGCTTTGTGCCTCCTCAACGGAGACGTAGGATTCCCTTCAAGAATCCGAACTTCGGTAACAAATTCGTTGTCTTTGTGTTCTTCACTTGCTTGTGCTAGGGTTTGTAGTTCTTGGAACTTGTGGTGCCCCGATCTACTTTATCTCAGTGGTTGTCTTTAGATCTATATTTTTCTAAGGTACCTGAGATCATTTAGAACCTTTGTATTCAGCTAGTTTGTTGAAAATTTGTAAGGATTTAAAATTCTCATTTCGAGGTCACCTGTCCGGACACTCCGGACATTTACTCCGGACTATCCGGACATTAAGTCCGGACACTCCGGATCTTGGCCCTCGGGTGATTTTATTTAATTGCAAATTTTAATTACGCCTATTCACCCCCCCTCTAGGCGACATATCGGTCCTTTCAATTGGTATCGAGCCATATCTCCTTAGTTTGGCTTAACCGCTTGGAGAATCAATATGTCGCAAAGCAGGAAGTCTGTCGAAGATCTCACCGCACCTCAGTGCAGGGGATGATCTTAGGATGGAATTCCACTTAATTACAATTCCCTCAGCTCTTCATCGTATGTTTCCGTGCCCTCCGGTCGAGCGCCTCATTTCGATGGCACTCACTATGCGGCATGGAAACATAAGATGAAGATGCACTTGAGGTCACTTCACCCTTCTATTTGGAAGATTGTGCAAACAGGTTTCAAGCCTAATGATCCCGAGAATCTTACTCCCGAAGAAGATAAAGATCAACATTTCAATGACTTGGCCGTCAATGCCTTGTTTAATGCTTTAAGTGATTCCGAGTTCAATCGAGTGGATGGACTTGAGGAAGCAAAGGCCATTTGGGATAGACTCCTAGTGAGTCATGAAGGGATTTCAAGTGTCCGTGAATCAAAGATAGAGCTCATCATTGGTGAGCTAAGCCGGTTCACTTTGGAAGAAGGAGAGTCCTACAACAAGATGTTTGACCGGCTAATGGTACTTGTAAATCAAGCCAAAGGTCTCGGGTGCACCGATCTTTCTGACAAGGCCGTTGTGAAGATCATTCTCCGCGTAATCACTCCTACCAACCGCAACCTTGTTCAATTGATCCGAGACCGGCCCAACTTCGACACATTGACACCTCATGATGTCATTGGCCGGCTCATGATGGACGAGATGATGGTGAAGGAAGCCGAGGTCGTTGAAGAACTCAAGTCTGGCAAGAAGAAAGGGATTGCCCTCAAGGCCGTCAAGATAGTGCGCCAAGCGGAAGAGAGTTCGAGCGAAGACGAAGAGTCGTGTGGTCCTTTGACAAATGAAGATATGGCTCTGTTCGTGCGAAGATTCAACAAATTCTTCAAGAAGAAGAACTTCAAACAAGGAGGTCAGTCGAAGAGCTTTGGAAGAAAGTCAAAGGGTAGACATTCTACTCGAAGATACTATGAATGCGGTGAAACCGGCCACTTCATTGCCGAGTGTCCGCACAAGGAAAGCAAAGATGAGAAGCCTCACAAGAAAGACAAATATCGAGGCAAAGACGAAGAAAAGAGCAAGAAATTCAAGCACTACAAGCACAAAGGTCAAGCGCATATTGGAGAAGAGTGGGATTCAAACTCCGATTCCGACTCAAACTCCGAGTCCGACGAGGAAGGAGGAATTGCCTCCGTCGCCATCGCCGTGCCTACCACCTCAACAACGTCGAAGAGCCTCTTCGACAACTTGAGCGATGACGACGACAACACTCCTATGTGCCTTATGGCAAAAGGGCATAAGGTATCATCAAAAGACTCTACTCCCTCCATTGCTAATGAATGTTTAGATGAGCACGATAGCGATAGTGATGATGATGATGTTAACACTATGCTTAAGTCTATGAAGAATTTTGACATTCATAAGTTAAACCTGCTTTTAAAAAATATTGAAAAGTTGGAGAAAGTTGTAGAACAAAAGGAAGCTACTCTTGAAGCTCAAGAGGATTTGCTCATCCTCGAAAAAGAGAAAAACTGTGAGCTAGAGAAGAGCTTGTCTTTTGAAAAAGAGAAAAATGAGAAATTAGTTGAGAACTCAAAATTAATCAAATCCGAGGTGACTAGTCTCGAGATCACCAACGCTTCACTCGAAGAGAAACTTGCTAAGGCAAAGGATGCTTGCAAGGCTCTTGAGTTGAAGCTTGTTGATATCAAGAATAGCCCTCCGATTACCTCAACTATTAACTCCAATTCTTCATTACCTTCAACGAGCAATGGATGCGCTAGGTGCTATAATGTCAATATTGATGTTTGTACCACTAACCTTGAGACTTTGCAAGTACTTGCTAATGAAAATGAGAAGCTCAAGGGAATGCTCGAAGATGGACTACAAAAGTCCTATAAGGCTAGCAAGGGACTAGAGGAGTTCCTCGGTAAGCGCAAAGGTAACCCCATGAAGCATGAGCTTGGTTATGTCCCTCCCAAGGGCAAAGGAAACCACATTGTGATTGCACCTTTGAACAAGCCCATTCACTTCGTAAAGGGGGAAGCAAACTCTAAATATAAGACTCAATCCACTTTCTTTGCTTCATATGTGCTTAAGAGGACTAGCCTCGGCAGAGTAGTTGCTCATCATATTGGGGGTAAGCCCAAGAATGCTTCTAGTGTGCGATCTATTTGGGTCCCCAAATCACTTGTCACTAACATGCGCGGACCTAAACAAGTTTGGGTACCAAAGAGCAAAAACTAAATTTCATTTTGTAGGCCTATATCTCCGGTGGAACAAGTTGGATCTTGGATAGCGGATGTACGCATCATATGACCGGAGAAAGGGCAATGTTTGCGCATTTGGAAGCCAATGGATCAAATAGTGAAAGCATCATTTTTGGCGATAACGGAAAAGGTGAAGTGGTAGGTTTAGGTAAGATCTTGATTACCAATGATTTCTATATAAATAATGTTTTGCTTGTTGAATCTCTAAGCTACAATTTATTGTCCGTTGCACAATTATGTGAAGCGGGCTATAATTGTGTGTTTAGTGAGAAAGGTGTGGATGTCATTAAGAGGGTTGATGGTTCAGTAGCTGTTAAGGGTCGTTTAAAGGGTAATCTCTATCTTATAGATTTCTCTACTGATAGAGTTAACCTTGAAACATGTCTTATGGCTAAATCTAGCATGGGTTGGCTTTGGCATCGCCGGCTTGCCCATGTTGGTATGAGGAACCTTCACAAACTCCTTAAGGGCAACCACATTCTTGGACTAACCAACGTTGTCTTTGAGAAAGACAGGATATGTAGCGCATGTCAAGCCGGGAAGCAAGTCGGAGCATCTCACCCCGCTAAGAATGTGATGACCACCTCGAGGCCATTGGAGATGCTACACATGGACTTGTTCGGCCCGATCGCCTACATAAGCATCGGAGGAAACAAGTATGGTCTAGTAATTGTTGATGATTTTTCTCGCTTCACTTGGGTATTTTTCCTGCATGATAAAAGCGAAGCCCAAGGAAGCTTGAAGAAATTCATGAGACGAGCTCAAAATGAGTTCGACGTGAAGATCAAGAAAATTCGAGCGACAACGCACCGAATTCAAGAATACTGGTGTGGAAGAGTTTCTCGATGAAGAAGGCATCAAGCATGAGTTCTCGGCTCCCTATTCTCCCCAACAGAATGGGGTGGCCGAGAGGAAGAATCGAACCCTCATCGAGATGGCGCGCACAATGCTCGACGAGTATAAAGTCTCCGACATATTTTGGGCGGAGGCCGTCAACACTGCGTGCCACAGCTCCAACCGGCTATATCTTCACAAGTTATTAAAGAAGACGGCGTACGAGCTACTCACCGGCAAGAAACCCAACGTATCCTACTTCCGAGTCTTCGGAAGCAAATGTTACATCCTCAACAAGAAAGCTAAGTCATCTAAATTTGCTCCTAAAGTAGATGAAGGATTTTTACTTGGTTATGGATCAAATGCTTACGCATATCGGGTTTTCAATAACACCACCGGTGTAGTTGAAATCTCGCGTGACGTAACATTTGATGAAACTAACGGTTCTCAAGTAGAACAAGTTAATTGTGATGAAATTGACAGGGAAGAACCTCCATGTGAAGCTATCAAGAAATTGGCCATTGGGGAGGTAAAACCGGTGGAGCAGGATGCAATCCCGAGCACCTCAACCCGTAGTGTCCGGGAAAATGTCCGGAGTATCCGGACAAAATCTCGAGTGTCCGGACTTAACCCGGACATTAGGACATCTGTGCTCCAAATGTTGATCCTCCCTCATCCATTCAAGCTCAAGATGGTTCCAACACTTCTCAAGACGACGGAGGTCCTATTCAACGTATAAATGCATCAACCCCTCATCCGAGAGTTCATCAAAGCATACAACGCGATCACCCGTCGACAACATTCTTGGAGACATTAACAAGGGAGTATCCACTAGATCTCGACTTGCAAATTTTTGTGAATTTTACTCTTTTGTGTCTTCTCTTGAACCTCTCAAGGTAGAAGAAGCTCTCCAAGATCTGGATTGGGTGATGGCTATGCAAGAGGAGTTGAACAATTTCGAGAGGAACCAAGTGTGGAAGCTTGTCGAAAGGCCCAAACAAAATGTTATCGGAACCAAATGGGTATTTCGGAACAAGCAAGATGAGAACGGAATAGTGACTAGAAACAAAGCACGGTTAGTTGCTCAAGGCTTCACGCAAGTCGAAGGTTTGGATTTCGATGAAACATACGCTCCCGTAGCTAGGCTTGAATCTATTAGAATATTACTTGCCTTTGCTACTCACCATGATTTCAAGTTATATCAAATGGACGTGAAGAGCGCCTTCTTGAATGGACCACTCTCCGAAATGGTCTACGTTGAGCAACCACCCGGCTTCGAAGACCCGAACCATCCGGACCACGTATACTTCTTACACAAGGCTCTCTATGGGCTTAAGCAAGCGCCGAGAGCGTGGTTCGAGTGTCTTCGCGATTTCCTTCTCGGTCAAGGTTTTGTAGTCGGAAAGGCCGACCCCACTCTTTTTACTAAAAACATTGATAATGACTTGTTTGTTTGTCAAATTTATGTTGATGACATTATATTTGGGTCTACTAATGAACGTTTGTGCAAGGATTTTAGTAGAATCATGACTAAAAGGTTTGAGATGTCCATGATGGGCGAGTTAAAGTTCTTCCTCGGATTTCAAGTCAAACAACTCAAGGAAGGAACTTTTATATGCCAAACAAAGTACATCAAGGACATGCTCAAGAAGTTCGGCATGGAGAACGCCAAGCCAATCAAGACGCCGATGCAAGCCAACGGGCATCTAGACCTCGACAAAGAAGGTAAACCGGTCATCCAAAAGGTATATCGTTCGATGATCGGCTCTTTACTCTATCTTTGTGCATCTAGGCCCGATATCATGCTTAGTGTGTGCATGTGTGCACGTTTTCAAGCCGCTCCAAAAGAGTGCCACATGGTGGCCGTAAAGAGAATCTTGAGGTATTTAGTGCACACTCCTCATTTCGGGCTTTGGTATCCTAAAGGTTCATCATTTGATTAGTCGGCTATTCGATGCGGATTATGCCGGATGTAAGGTGGATAGGAAGAGTACCTCGGTACTTGTCAGTTCTTAGGTAGATCCCTTGTTTCTTGGTCTTCCAAGAAGCAAAATTCAGAGTCTCTATCCACGGTACCGAAGCGAATATATAGCAGCGGAGTTGTTGTGCTAATTGCTTTGGATTAGACAAACTCTAAATGATTATGGCCTAACCTATAACCGTGTGCCACTTTTGTGTGACAATGAGAGCACCATAAAATTGCCAACAACCCCGTCCAACATTCCGTACAAAGCATATTGATATCCGCCATCATTTCCTAAGAGACCATTCCACAAAAGGCGATATCGATATCCAACATGTGAGCACAAATGACCAATTAGCCGATATATTTACTAAAGCGCTTGACGAGAAGAGATTTTGTGAATTGAGAAGTGGGCTAAATATTCTTGATTCTCTAACTTGGCTTGAGAAGTGCATGCCTTTGATTGATGCTTGAAAATGTTTTAGAAAAATTTATTTGGTCTTTTTCTTTGATCTTTTTCGTGTTCTTCGAAATCTTTGATCTTCGGATCGTGCCCAATGACATGTGACTATGGATTGTCTGATTTTGTGTTCGCTAGTCACAGTGTGCAAAGGCCTCTCCTAGGTTTTCTTTTCTCAATTCTTCGAGTCAATCATCCCTTTCAAATCCTTGTAATTCCTATTTGAATCCCGAGCTGTCAGCCCGGACAGTCCGGACTAATTGTCCGGAGTATCCGGACAAATTGTCCGGAGTGTCCGGACTAAATGTCCGGAGTATCCGGACTGTGATGGCTGTGGGTATTTAAGCCCGTGCGGGGGCACCTTTTTCCCTCTTCTCTCATTTGTTTCAACCGCATCCACCTCAAACCTTCGCCCTAGACGCCGCTCTCCGGTTCTCCTCCAACTCCGGCGTGTTCCTCACCCTCCGGAGCCTCCGGGTCATCCTTGGAGGGCTTGGGGAAGGATCTCCCTCGGCATTTCTTCGTTTTTGTGGTTCTTCGTTGTGGTATGACATCTTTTGCCCTAATCTCCGTTTGAGTCTGGAAATACCTAGGGTTAGGGCTCCTCTGTTAGAGTACATTCACCTCCTTGATTAATCCCTAGAATGTGCTCTTCAAATCCCACATTGTTTGCAATTTAGGGTTTTGGGTTCGAATCTGTCCAACCCGGAGTCTCCGGATAATTTATCCGGAGTATCCGGACAAAACCCCGGACACTCCGGACTAAATCCCCGGAGTATCCGGAGTAATCGTCCGGACAGTCCGGACAAAATGTCCGGAGTATCCGAGTTGTACCTCTCGGCCCAAAAATTTAAATTGTGAAATCTGCTTTCGTGCAACTCTTTTTCACTTCAATCTTTGTTCCCTCTCAGATGTCTTCTTCCCAAGGAGGTTCTGGTACCGGCAAGCGCCCAGTTGAGTCACCTCCTTCCTCCCCTTCCGGCGCTCCCAAAAGGAAGAGGCTAGGCGTGAAGAAAATTCCCCAAGGCCGCGCAAACCTCCTCACCGCTCCTCCTGCTGCTCAAGCTCCTCCTCAAGTCAATCCCGATGATATTCCTGCCGAAGAGCATCCCGCGGATGAACATGCTAGGCGTTGTGAGCAGAAAAAGAAGCAGTATCAAGAGTCAAGGTTGGCGATTGGTCCCCTTGAGAAGCTTCAGCCCCAGTGGAGATATCCAGGCCAGATGATGCCACTTTGTGTGGTTGACTATCGTGTGGGGTCTGGAAAGGGCAAGGCCATAGTTGCGCAGAGAAACAAAGATCCGCTCGAGTTCCACCAAGATCAGTTCGTTGACAAGCGGTTCTGGAACAGGTTCCACTCTGACTTTTATGAGACAGTTCTTCTGCCTATGGAGCGTCCCGTGATGAAGATGAAGAGGATTGATTGGCTATATATGTCTAAGGCTCAAAATCCCATCTTCGACCAAGTCATCGAGATTTGTGAGCGGCATAAAGTGAAGGACATTATGAGCTTTATGCATTCTTGGAATGATGAGGTAATCATGCAATTTTATGCCACTCTCTATTTTGATAAAAAGCAAGATGCAATTTGGTGGATGGTGATAAAGCTGTAGTGCGTGGTGACCAAGAGGACCTTTGCTAGAGTGTTGCATTTGCGGTCAGCTGATGGGGATGCCAAGATGCATGATAAGAAGGTCATGGCTCCTGAGCAGCTGGGAGACTTATATGACTCATCTCAGCATGTTGTGAGGGGGACTATCAAGGGTCTGAAGCCAGTGCCAGTTGTTCTTCTTCGGTTGCTTCGGGTCACTCTTTGGCCCAAGGAGGGAGATGCGTCAACCATCAGTTCTTATGTTAGAAATTTGCTATTCCATTTGGTTGAGCGCACTCATGGATTTGACGTGGTTGATTTCATCTGGGAGGCCATCCGCTACAATTCTTTGAGCAACTCCAGCAGCTGCGGATATGCGCCGTTTATTATGGCTGTGATTGAGCACGCCACGGGGCTTGATTTCGTGAAGGATGTGGAGCATGTGCCATACAAGGTCCGTCCTCAGTCCGCTCCTGCAGCTCCTGTGGACAAGCGTCCCAGGGGTCGTCCTCCTATCACTAGGTCTTTTGCTCCGTCTGCGCCTCCTCCGGCTTCTCTGCGTTCCTCCTCCGGCTCCGAGCGCTCGGTTTCTCCCACGGGAGAAGGTTCTCCTCGCACTAGCCGCGACACCATCAAGAGGATGCTCAAGTGCTGTTTTGCTTATGCCGGGATGTGTCTCGAACAAGTCAAGGAGACCCGTCGTGAGCCGTGAGCACCGCCATGAAGTTCGCGCCTACCGCCAGGCGAGGTGAGGATCTTCCAGCCAGTAGCGAGTCTGAGGAGTCAGCTCGTGTATCTGTTGTGGATTCCGCTACCCGGCAGCTCTTCGATCTTCCAACTCCTGCACCTCAGGGCAGCGTCAGTGGCAGCGGCGACGACAGCGAGGAGGAGGACTACGAGCCTTCCGGCGACGACGAGTAGTTCTTAGCGGTAGACTCTTCCTTTTTGGTGTCTTGATGCCAAAGGGGGAGAGAGTTTAGCTTTTATCTTGTGTGCTTGCTTTGGTCACTTTGTTTAATTATCGTTTCGTTGAACTTGTGCTTTTGGTTGTGTTCGTGAACTTATGTTGGATGTCGAACTTATGTCGAACTATTTGCTTAATATCAATTTCCGTTATGCATTTGTGTGATATCATGTCATATCTATTTGCGCAAATTATCTACTCTATATCATGTTACATTCTCCAGAATGAAATCATTTAGGGGGAGCTTTTGAAAAATTTTCCCGTAAATATGTGCATTTGATATTCATCTCAAAACTTCTCTAATGCACGTATTTAGGGGGAGCTCCTCCCTCCAAGTATTTGGCCTTCCAAATACTATATCATTTCAAATTTTTATCTAAATCCAATTGTGTTGTCATCAATTCACCAAAAGGGAGATTGAAAGTGCATCTAGGCCCCTCAAAGAGTTTTGGTGATTTATGGCAACACAATTCATGATACTAACGATGCATGTGAGATTCTGTCATTGATCAAGAAGATATCATCGTTGGATTGACGATTGGAGACCCCCACCATCTTTAAAGTTTGAAAAGGCGGCATCAAGACTTTAGTTGAAATCTTTTATTTTTATTGAGTCTAAGGTTAGCCGTACTATTAAGGGGGATACGACGGAAAATCGCTTTTAGGATATGCTTGTGCTCATAGGATGAAAATTGCATCTCAAAAGAATCTTAAAACAATGCATTTCCTATCAAAGGGTACTCCTGGCCGAGGAGGTAAGTCCGGAGTATCCGGACATTTAGTCCGGACACTCAGGGATTAAATCCGGATACTCATTTGGGGTCCTCGGTTGGTCCTTCTCTGGAAAGTCCGGAGTATCCGGACATTTAGTCCGGACACTCAGGAAATTGTCCGAGTATCAGAAGATAATGTCCGGACAATCGGATGTCTTGAAGCACTGAATCTGTTGGATTTTGGGAGAGCTATTTAAGCCCTCACTCCAAATCTAACTGCTGCCCACTTCATTCATTCTTGCATTCAATTCCCAAGCTCACTCTCTCTCTCTCTCAAGCCCTAGCTTCTTTCTCCCACTTAAATCTTGATTTGATTTGCATCTTTGGGGAGAAAGAAGGATTCAAGTGCTTTGAGCTTGCTTGTTTGATTCTTGAGCACAAGTTTCATCCTCCAAGTTGATTTAGCGGCGTATTTATTACTCTTGGAGTTTGAAGGACTCCTAGGCGGCAAGGAGTCACAGGAGCCTCCAAGTCTTCGTGTGGAGAGCCCGGTTGTTTGTGAAGGCTAGTCTCGCCTTGAAAGGAAAGAGGCAAGAAGTGAAGACCGTGAGTGCTTTGTGCAACACCGGAGGAAAGGGGTCAAGAGGGACGGGCTTTGTGCCTCCTCAACAGGAGAGCGAGGATTCCTTCAAGAATCGAACTTGATAACAAATTCGTTGTCTTTGTGTTCTTCACTTGCTTGTGCTAGGGTTTGTAGTTCTTGGAACTTGTGGTGCCCGATCTACTTTATCTCAGTGGTTGGCTTTAGATCTATATTTTTCTAAGGTACCTGAGATCATTTAGAACCTTTGTATTCAGCTAGTTTGTTGAAAATTTGCAAGGATTTAAAATTCTCATTTCGAGGTCACCTGTCCGGACACTCCGGACATTTACTCCGGACTATCCGGACATTAAGTCCGGACACTCCGGATCTTGGCCCTCGGGTGATTTTATTTAATTGCAAATTTTAATTACGCCTATTCACCCCCCCTCTAGGCGACATATCGGTCCTTTCACACCCTCACACCCCTACGAACAGTGAGGATTGCCACCAAAAAAAGAATTTGAACTATGCAAATTGGACTTTCCACTAAAAGAGTAAAAACCTTTCAATTGGAAAAATTTTACTTTCAAATGGAGACGAGGGAAAACTTTGAACTAAATTTGAGAGCTTTTGGCTGGAGATTGAAAAAATCTTTCAACTAAATTTGAGAACTTTCGACTGGAGATAAAAAAGCTATCAACTAAATTTAAGAGCTTTCGACTAGAGATCAGAAAAAGCTTCCAACTAAAATTTGAAAACTTTCAACTGAAATTTTGAGAGCTTTCGGCTCGGATTCTTTAGCTTTTTACTTGTATAAGCATGAAAGGGTGGGTTTGATGGCGGAAGCACTACCACTGGAGTTGGTTGGGGAAGTTGCCGGCCGCCGCCACAATTCTCCTAGCTGGCTTGTACAAGATATGGGAGGGAAGGCACGGTGAGGAAGCACAACTGATGGGGTAGTGAACGGCGATGGCCGTTGGTAAGATGCGGATTGACCCTCTGTAAGTTCAAGAACCTTTGGTTTTGGTGATTGATGTTAATTAATGTTTAATCTATGTTTAATGACAAACCTAATCTTTATGAGACTAACATGTTTTATTGAGCATATATTTAGCAGTCTCATATTTGGATGAAAAATGAAAAACCCAAGGTATGTATGCATATTCTTTCTAGTATAAATTGCATACTTTGGATTCAAGTTAAAATATGAATGTCCCTATTATATTAACCACAAAACGTGCATCATGTTTTCCAATCCATATATTACATGTATGCACATACTTAGGGGGAGTTTGTACTTAACTTGAAAGTTTCATTGTATTGATCTATACTTTATTGACACATATAAGGATCAAGACAAAGAAACTAAATCCTTGAGTATATATTTGAATTGCCTAGTTATAGTATACTCACAGTAATATAGGATATACTCCAATGTGATCAAATCGAATATGTGCATATTATATCCAAGTCAATTATATTTATGCACATATATATGTGGGGTTTATTCTATAGTTGATGACTTAGAGTAATGATCAATTCCATATAGCCTACACATAATGGATCATTACTTTTCATCAACATGAGTATATGAAAACTTGTGTAGTTAATATATACTCATATCAATTTAAATGATAATTTAAATTGAGTTTATTTGTCCTATTAATCACTAAAGAACATTTCATCATGTGTTGATGGTGTTCCGTGATTAATTAAGGACAAATGAATAGTTCTTAAGTATAATGAAGCATGTGTTGCGTTATTGTACTTAAGACACATATTAATCATTCAAATTGATTTAGGTTGTGCTCAATTGATCTAAAGGCATCCATTATGTGTTGATGGAGTGCAAGAGATAATTGAGACAACCATGCATCTTGGACTAACAAGTTTCATGAGTTATGTTTGAGTTAGGTTAAGTCCAAGGATGATTGAAATCGAGAAGAAGAAGTCATCATGTGTTGATGAGCTTCAAGAGAAGATCCCGAAGTGAAAAGAAGGGTAACGATCTCAGGGGAGCGTATGCGTGTATGATCATAAAGACCCCAAAGGGGATTGCTTGCGTGCGGTGGCAAAGGTATAACTAGATAGGCTAAGGACTTTGTAGTCTTTGAGTCTAGTTTTTATCGCCGTACTATTAAGAGGGGTTGTCTCCTAGCTTGAGCTTCATCATGTGTTGGTGATCTCAATCCGCGTTCACTCGAGCTCAAATCATTTGGATTTGGTTTTTGCATAAGGGTTAACCATTTGGCATGTGTTGCGAATGGGTTAAGTTTATGCTTGGTTGTTGTTGGTTTATGCTCTGATTTGCATGTGTTGCAAATAGGATAAGCAATATGCGTTGGATTTTGCGTGAAGTTCACTTTTGCATGTATTGCAAATGTTGAAGCCTTATGTTTTGTTTTCATTTACAAAACAATCTTTCTTAATCTATGTGGTTTTGCATGGAGATAAGTTTTGCATGTGTTACAAAAAGTGAGAGCTCATGCATTGTGTTTTAGCTTGTGATTTGATCATGTGTTGATCATCACAAAGGCTAAGTAAAGTTTATGGTTTGTGTTTGCAAAATGTGTTTTTGCAAAATGTTGTTTTGTTATTTGCAAATATGGTTTGCAAATAAGCTAGAGGTTATGGATTTCAATCCTAGAGCATGTGTTGGCATTTGCAAATGTGTTTTGCAAAGTGTTGGGATCATGTGTTGATCCTTGCATGGCTAGAGGATTGATCTTATAGCTTTTCGGGTTATTTGCAAATGTATTTTGCAAAAGTTATTTTGATCATGAGTTGATCATCATGGCTCAATATTTGATGTTAGTAACTCTTTCTAGCTTGTAGTCATGTCCTTGATCAAGTCTATGTGAGGGATTTCGAAAAATCACATTTTAGACTTGAATGACTACATTAGAGTTTGGTTTTGGTGATATTTAAAAATATCTTTGGTTGCTTAAATCTTGAAAATGGGTGGAGATTGTAGCCCTCATGATAAGCTTCGCATAGGATAAAAAATCACCCAAATCGGAGTTTGGAGTAAAAAGTTATGGCCGTTTTAGTCTTTGTGGCGGGTCGACCGCCCTAAGGCCGGTCAGACCGCCCCTAGTCCGGTGGGACCGGACCTCGGTGTGTGAAATTTCGAACATGGGTTTTCTTGCTCATTTGAGGCGGTGCGGCGGAGGACCTCGGTCACACCGGATGAGTGATCGGGCCAGGATTTTTGCGGTCACACCGGCCATGTAACGGTCGATTTTTCGACCGTTGCCTGTGAGGGCCGGTCGGACCGGGCTTGTCGAGTTTTTTCCTGTTTTGCCCCCAAACGGCTAGTTTTCTTTGTGGGGGTTATAAATAGAACCCATGGGGGGCTTGGGGCATGGGTTGCTGCACTTGTGAAGGGTCTTGGCTCTTGTGTGAGTTGTGAAGAGGTGGTTTGCATGTGTTGCATCCCCTCAAGTTGATTCTTGAGCTAAGAGTGAGACTAATTGCATGTGTTGCAATTAGGAAGTGGTTTGAGAGCCTCTTGTGCATGTGTTGCATTTGAGGGAGGCCTAGGTGCATGTGTTGCACTAGGTGATCACCGGGAGCGCATGTGTTGTGCTCGGTGAAGTTCAAGCAAGGAGCGGCTTGTTACTCTTGGAGGTTGCCGACTCCTAGGCAGGCGTGGCGTCGTCTTGCGGAGCTCTCAAGGTTGTGAGAAGCCCCGGCGAAGTTTGTGAAGGTTCGGGTTGAGCCTACGCGAAAGCGTGAAAAACCACGACTAGTGAATCGAGGCGGGTGCTCGAGTGGGAGCCGGTCCAAGGGTTTGAGCTTGCCTCAACGTGGACTAGGGGAGATCGGCAAGTCTCCGAACACCACGGAAAAATATTGGTTTTCTCTTGTCTCATTTATAATCAAGCATTTTAATTATTGTATATTGATCAATTGCTTGAATGTATTAGAATTGTTTAGTATTAATTGATTGTTCAATTTAGCAATTCTAGTGTAGAGACATAATTTAGTTAGTGCACTAGTGAGCCTAGTTGATTTAGGCGTTAATTGTCAAAACCTAGATTATCGCTTCCGCATATATATCTTTA
>JAYEVE010001478.1:0-15833 GCA_036346375.1 Guadua angustifolia
GTTGGAACTCAAAAATTGTTATACTTCAAATTTAATTAATTATGCTATTTACATTTTGTGAAATGTGCTTTATGAAATTATTACTTGTATTTAAATTTCAATTTCAGCTTTATGCAAATGAACCCTATATGCTTCCTTTGTTCAAGCCTTGCATTTGGTTATTTGTATTAAGTTTCCAAGACTTGCTGAGTATGTTGCATACTCACCCTCGCTTTTCATTGCGGGGCTGCTTATTCCATAAAGCAGATGAGGAGATGAGACCGTTCGACATCTGTGGTGAAGACTTTGGAGAGGAGGAAGACCCGGACTTCTAGGGAGCGTACCCCAGTCGGTTGCCTGTGGGCATATTGACTGGCTCTTTTTGTTGCTACATTTCCGCTGTTACTTTCACACTTAAGCCGTAAGGCTCGATACTTGTAATAATGTGATGATGTTTACACTTTTTTGCTTAATTGTTGTTATTTTCATTATGATATGTCTGTCTTATCATCACTGTATGTCTGTGTGTGCTAGCTGTTCCTGGAGTAGCACGGTTGAAACACAGTGGGTTCGGATTTGGTAATTCGGGTCTCTACATTTCGTTACCAAAATTATTTTTCGTAGCAACGCACGGGCATTGAACTAGTAAAATAAAAAAACATAAATGATGCTGAAATGAGACAGATAGCCTTCACTCCCCAATCCCCAGCAATTTGATAGGTCATCTGTATAACTCATTTTGTTACAACAGAATGTATCTGCCTGCAGCCAAACTCAATGGAATTGTCTGTTGCTTAGTTGTATACTATATAAGATGACTTCAGGATGCAATCTTTTCCCCCAATTCACATCAATTGCTGAAAACACTTCTCATATATATGTCTTTGATGCCCTGTAGACCCCTCAGACACCGATTGTTCGGACAGCTACATATAGCAAATATTGTATGGATGAATTTCCGGCAGGAACGAATGCTATTGTTGCGGTGCTAGCATACACAGGGTAAATCTTTCATTATTTTATAGTATGATTAGTTTTTGAACTTTACTTGAAGTGATAAAACTGTTCTTGTGATCCAGTTATGACATGGAGGATGCCATGATTTTGAATAAATCAGCTGTTGATCGTGGAATGCTCCGTGGGCATATCTACCAGGTAAGTTATGCGTTCTTTTTTAATGACTCACAAAATGGTTATCTACAAGAACTTAACGATTCTAGCATAGTGCATGCAATTCGTTTTAGAACTGTTTCTTTCACATAATATCTACATAGTTTCTTAGGCAAAATACAATGCATGCTGTGGTGCCTTACATTTGTAGGCAGCTATTAATTTTCTTCATTTTTCCATTCATAATATAGGGAATGTCAACTGAATTATGTTTTTCTGCAACTTGTTCTGCAATTAGTCAGTGAGTTCTATCTGAGTCCTGGGAGTTATAAGTCTTTATTACGGTTTATCATAATGAGTTTGAAATTATAAAATTAAATTTTGCTCCTTTTTTTAAGCACCTAGAAGGTGCATTTGCATGGGTATGATGCATGATAGATTTTTTATCATACATAGGGAGGGAGGGTGTAGTTATCAATTGCATTTTGTCACATAGGGAGGGAGGGTGTAGTTATCAATTGCATTTTGTCATTGGTGGAACGTCCAAAATGCTAGACTCCAAAGAAAACCATAACAAAAAGTACCATGTTCTTATTCCATGTTCAAATTTTTATGTGAAAAATGTTTAGAACTTACAATGGCACGTGTAATTTTTGTCATACACAGTATTATTTTTTTATATTTAGATAATCCTGAGCAGTAGATTGGGACTCTTGGTATGGAATGCCATTTCAATATGCACATTCAAATAACATCCAGCAAGAAGTTGATATCTTTGGAAGAGTCCTGATTAGACCAACTATTTTGTTATAAATTGAGTCTTAAGTTTTAGAAACTCTTAAGAAACCTTTTTCCTGTGAACTCTTCCTGCAGACTGAGTGCATTGACTTGTCTACAAGAAATAGAAAATGTTCCAGAAATCTTTGCTAAGAGTAGTCTTTCGAGGACACGAGCTCTGTAATCGATTCAGATGGCCTTCCTCGGATTGGAGCGAGTTATCTGTTTATACTAAATTAAGTTTGTTCCCATGTGGAAATCACTGGAATTTCTTCTTTCTTGTGATATTCCCTTACTTGAGATTTTTTATGAACAAAAGATACTTCCAAATGAGCAGTACTACAGTTCCTATAACACACTCACCAGTGCAATAAGGCCGGGCAAACTAAAGGGCACAGAGCCAGCAGCTATTGACTACGTTGCTGTCAACGGGTTACCTGCAGAAGGTAAGGCCACTGCCACCAGGAAAGATTTCACTGTTGAAAATTATCAGAACAATGATATAGAGATGTCTATTTGGTTGGTGCAAAAAGTGAAAACAACTTGTCTGTGTATGTGAACGCTACAATGAGAAAAAACTCATCTAAATCCCTTGCATTTTATGCACCAATGAACTCTAGTAGCATTTTCTCAATGAAACTGTCAAATGCCTGTACGATCCTAGTTTCTGAAAGTGTGATCAAATTTGGTTTTTGTGATCTTGGCATGCTTTTTACAACTTTTTTGTCAGGCAAATATTCGTCTGCGTCGTGTGAGAAATCCTATAATTGGTGACAAGTTCAGCAGCAGACTTGGGCAAAAGGGAGTTTGTTCGCAGTTGTGGCCTGGCATTGATATGCCGTTCTCTGCAAATACCGGCATGAGGCTAGATCTCATCATTAATCCTCATGCATTTCCTTCAAGAATGACTATAGCAATGCTCATAGAGTCTATAGCAGCAAGGGTACAAATATTTGTTTCATTCGTAGTTTGGGAGGAGCCTATATCTTGCATGTTCAAAGATATAACAACTGAAGTTATTCACATAAAAGGAATTATTAAAATCAATTAGAATTGATGCCACAGAAAATTAACACCTGAATTCTTTTGTGCCCATTTTATACACACAAAACCATAAGATTTATTGCTAGCTGATTTGAATCCTTATTTACTCTTGCTGGAATTATGTTTTATCTTATATGTAATAACTTTAGCTTTTGTTTTCATCTTTGGAATTTCCTGGAAAAAAGAAACTACTTGAGTAATGCTTCTGTGCCCCCACAAATCTGAGCTGCACTAATGCGAAAACTATACAGTTAATCCAGATCACAGCTCCAGCTCGGAGCTGAAACTTATAGGCTAAAATAAAGTGAATTAAGTTTATATTTTTAGTCTAAAATGTAAACAAGATGATCTACCTAAACACTCTTAATGTACCCACAGCTCCAGCTCCACAAATTTCTAGAGCTAGAAATACCCTGCTCCACCAACTCCACAGATTTTAGTGGAGTTGGAGCTGTCCCAAACACCTCCTAAAATTACTCACTTTTACCATTGCTCTTTAATTACTCATCTTTGCCACTGCTTTTTAATTACCCACTTTTACCATTGTTAGTGCTTTTTATAAATAAATTTTTTATCGTAAATTGCAATTCCGTTACCACGCACAGGCATATGACTAGTTTATTAATTAAGAGAGAATTGCACACATTTGATTCCAACTCCACTGGCCTTGCATTCGCCAGGATCTTGGAAAATACGATGAATGACACTCAATTAGTTAGCCTCGAGAATGACATTAAATTGGGACGTCGATCATGAAAGCGACAAGTGCCATCAATTTCTCCCACCAGTGACATTCGCCTATTGAATTGATGAAATGCCCTTGAATGACATAGTGAGGATTTTATTTGGAGTTTAAGCTTTTCTTTTGGAAATAATTTTTCGAAATATTTACGTGAAATTCAAAATAATGAAATTCAAAATAATTCAAAATTACGTGAAATTCAAAATAATTTTTTACAAAAATAATACATGGTACATTTTGAATTTCAAAAAAATTTTGAATTTCGTGAATATTCAAAATAATTTTGAATTTCGTGCATAATACAAAATTATTTTGAATATTCACGAATAATACAAAATTTTGTGAATTTCGTGCATAATTGTGAATGTTCACGAATTTGTTGAATATTCACGATTTTTGAATTTCGTGCATAATACAAAATATTCAAAAGAATTTCGTGCATAATACAAAAAAATTTTGAATTTCGTGAATATTCAAAATAATTTTGAATTTCGTGCATAATACAAAATTATTTTGAATATTCACGAATAATACAAAATTTCGTGAATTTGTGCATAATTGTGAATGTTCACGAATTTGTTGAATATTCTCGAATTTTGAATTTAGTGCATAATACAAAATATTCAAAAGAATTTCGTGCATAATACAAATTTTTTGAATTTCGTGAATATTCAAAATAATTTTGAATTTCGTGCATAATAAAAATTATTTTGAATATTCACGAATAATACAAAATTTCGTGAATATTCAAAATTATTTTGAATTTTGAATTTTTGAGCAATAACAATAGAAATAATTTTGTATTATGCACGAAATTCAAAATTATTTTGAATATTCACGAAATTCAAAAATTTTAAAATTCACGAAATTCAAAATGTACCTGTATTATTTCGTAAAAATTATTTTGAATTTCACGTAATTTTGAATTTCGTAATTTTGAATTTCACGTAAATATTTCGTAAAATTATTTCCAAAAGAAAAGCTTAAACTCCAAATAAAATCCTCACTATGTCGACTCAAGTGCATTTCGCAATTCAATAGGCGAATGTCACCGAGGGAGAAATTAGATGGCACTGTCGTTCAGATCAGCGCCCAATTTAATGTCATTCGCGAGGCTAACGAATTGAGTGTCATTCATCGATTTCCGTCCCAACACCGACCACCTCCTCGACGTCATGCGCGCCGAGGGCACAGAGGCCACCATCCGCAATCGCCAGTTCTACTCCTCCTTTGCTGTTTAGGTGCTACAAATCGTCTATGTCCCGATAGGCTAAAGCAGGGTCGGAGATAGGCCTCGGGCGGTGGGGCCGTGGCGAGGCTGGCCCAAGTGCTAGTCGTCTCAAGCCGATCGAAGCCGCCTCACATGTACAGATCAGGTCGCTCGCTCCAGTTACCGGTTAATGACTATAATTAGCATAGTAAGTTGATACTTGATTGTTCTTGCAGATTGAAGCTTGTGCTCTGGTTCATGTGTAATGGCCGTTAAGTTTATTTAGCTTTTTTTTTGGGTCCTTTGCTGGCTGCCCGGTTTAGCTATTGGTGCTAGATTTGGACTTTATATTTGTACTTTTAAACCGTGTTTGCAACCTTGTGTAGAGTTGCACCCTGAGTGTAAAGATTGATATCTGCCTGGGACATATCGGTTCTATTGTATGCATCGGGTAAACTTGTGTAATTTAATTGATTTTGGAAGTGGGTGGCAATCTGCTGAGTATTCATTTAGTATTGTGTAAATATGATAGTACTGTACTGAAGGCTGAAGTGTGATTTTGTTGTTGCAAACTAATAGCAGCAAGTATCAGGTCCCTCTACAAGTGCATGAATAATGGTAGATTTATACCATTCTGAGTGGTATAGAAATGCATAATTCAATGATATAAGTTTTTTCCATGCTTATTCCAAATTCATTGTTCTGTAGTTCTGTACCAGTAAGGGGAGTTCTACCTCCACTTTCATTGTGGAATGCCTCGTTGTCACTAACTTCAGCTGCACTGCAGACGGGTCTGATGAAGCTGAACATGGCATGTGTGTTAAGCACATCTGTGCTCTAATACAAGTACCATCAGCGGAATTACACTTTCAAATTTATGCTTGAACTTTGAACTGGCCCTGTTTGTTTGAATGAAGAAGATGGTATTGATTCAGTTTTTGGCTAATCTTATTCTCTAGAATGGTTACTCTTTCTCTTGATTGTTTTGTTGAGTATGATTGATGGTTATGATAGTTGGATGCTTTTGTAATCATTATATGGCTTTTGGTTAGTTTTTGGTGGTCCTCTTATCCAATTCTTTGCTGAAATCCTTATCTTCTGGAGTATGCTTGCACATGCACAACCACAGCGAGGAGCTTAATTTTGTTTTTTTCAGTTAATCGTTTCATTTTTTTCCTTCCTAGTTCTGTCTTTCTTCATGCCGCTGTGTTACTGTTAGCTACTTATGAAGCTTATAGAACTGTTTGTTTTAGGATCCGGAGTTCTATAAATATTTAGAAGAGTGTGATAAAGAGCTCTTGGATTTCAACGACGATGGCATCGAGGTAAAGGCGAAGTATAACTTTTTTTTCCTTTTTGTAATTCTTCTTCTCCCTTGAGAGAACTATATGAGTTACCTCGTTGCATTTTATGTTTTAAGGATGATCAAGAAACTGAGGAGGCACCAAGATCTGTCCCTCAGGAGGAACCGAAAGAAAGTGAGAAACCTATTACCATGGAAATGGTTGATTCCTTGTGTCATAGAGCAGAAGATGGGAAGATAGGTTCTATCCGACCTATTCTTCAAGTTTTCAGGAAAGCCTGTCATTATGGCGAGGACAGTGGGGAGAATTCAGCACCAAAATTCAGTGTCATGTCTGGTAGTGTACTCGATAAAGTCATGCACTTTGTTTTGAAGAACATGAATAGAATCCTTCGCCAATTGCTTGGTGCCCCTAGTTTTGGAGGGAAGAAAGAGACAATCAATGAGCTGATGACCAGTAAGCTATGGCAGAGACATGGGAATTTATTGAGGGTATATCTTGCCAACGCACTCCATATGATAACAGAGATGACTGATGAGCAAATGATAGCATTTACTATACATCGTGTGAGAGCATCAGCCGTTTTTCTGGCAGCTTTCCCTTCTCTCCTGAGGAAGTATGTTAAGGTGTGTAGCTTTAGCTTCTATTTTATCTTTAAATTCCTTTCTGCATTACTCTGATATCAATCTCACAACTTTCAAATTTATTTTCATTTGGATGATTCAATAATAGTTATTTTTATTTGGATGATTCAATAATAGGCCCTGTTGCATACCTGGGCTAGAGGACGAGGTGCTATGCCTCTTGTTTCATTTTTGTTTCTTCGAGATTTGTGCATTCAACTAGGTTCAGACTGCCTTGACACATGCCTCAAGGGTATCTATAAGGCTTATTTGGTGAACTGCAAATTGTCAAAATCTATCAGCGGATCAAAACTGCAGCACATTCAATTCCTTGGAAATTGTGTCAGGGAATTGTATAGTGTGGACCCTCAAAGTGCGTATCAACATGCTTTTGTTTTCATCCGTCAACTGGCAGTTATCTTAAGAGGTGCGCTTACTGAAAGAGGACCAAAGGTATTTGCTGTTGAACTCTCATGATCATATGCTGGGACTTATTTTAATTACATATGGTCTGACAGAGTGCTCTGGTTTTTGTTTATGAAAGACAGCGAAGATCAAAAAGCAGAAAGAAATTAGCAAACCGACAAAAAAACAAATGTAGGTAATATGCCTGTTGTTAAGACTCAAATACTTATCTTCTTATATTGGACATGTCATTCTTACACGTGTTTTATTGAGAAGAGTTCCTTTTTGCTGATGCTATTGTTTCCTTTGATCCTTTCCTATGCTGCTTTGACATTATTTGTTATCAAACACTTCAGCATTGTTTTTTCTGTTGCTGACAGATGATGAGCTGACCTTGTTCTTGTGCAGAAATCCTATCAAAAGTTTATGATTGGCAATACATATTCTGCCTCGAGCTTTGGACAAGTGTTGTGTGCGGATGTAGTTCTGAGGAAGATTTCCGACCTTTGGCTTATCCGTTAACCCAGATAATACATGGAATGGCATGTCTGGTACCTAGTGCTCGTTACTTTCCTGTACGCCTTAGATGTGTAAAGATGCTTAATTGCATTGCTGAAGCTACTGGCACTTTCATTCCAGTGTCTTCCCTGCTGCTTGATATGCTGGAAATGAAAGAACTTAGAGGGCCTCACGATGGTGGTGTAGGCAAAGCAGTGAATATATTCAATGTTAAACAGGTTTGTTTTCGTTTAATACAACTTTCTTTCAGGTACTCTGGCAGGTAGATAAGAAAACAGTGAAGACACGAGCCTTTCAGGAAGCGTGCATTTATTTTGTGGTTGATGAGCTGGCTAAGCATTTGGCCCAGTGGAGCTACTCCATTGCCTTCTTCGAGATGTCCTTTTTACCACTTGTTCGACTTCGAAACTTTTGCAAAACCATTAACGCTGACAGATTCCGGAGAGAGATGAAGGATCTTATCTGTCAGGTTTGCTAAGCATGTGCCAAAGAACTTCAACTGTAGTACTTAGTCCAATGCTTGTATGCTAATTTTATCATCATTTCTGATTCCAGATAGAGGCCAATGTTGAGTTTATAAGCTCAAAACGTGCAGGAATTGGATTTTCTCCTAATGATCCAGCTGTAGATTCATTTCTACAGGTTCGGGCGGTCCTGTTGGCTTTTGCTGTTTTTGTACTGTTTATTTATACTTTTATTCTTGTGTCATTTTGTTAAAACATATAATGTTCATTTCCAACAGGCTGAGAAGGAAGAACAGTCAAGTCCTCTCTCAAGGTATGTCGCTACTCTGCATCAGAGAGCGCAGAACAGGATGGACTCTCTGCATGAGACAAGGTTGGTTTCATCCATGTTCGGTTCAGTTTAGCAGTCACTTTATAATGCCATAAACAAATATACTGTACATTTTATCATCAAGTGACTTCCATCATCTTATCATGCAGCATATTTCAGTAGTCTGTGCGAGTCACAGGGGCATTATGCTTCTTCTTTTGAGTACATATTGATTAATGGCATTACTAAATCATTCTTTCCCTACCAGTGTTATTGTGGGGGCAGAATCCTCAACCTTTTCACGGAGGTTATCAGAACTGCAGAAGCAACAGGATGAACAGGAGGAGGATGGTGAAGACACCATTGCTTTCAGTAAGAACTGGCTGACTGAAAAGAAGAAAACCAAGTACGTTCTAACCTTTCTCGCAGTTTTTTTTCGTTTGCCTTCCTTGGTGTGGAAGCATATTGTTTTCTTCGTTTTGGTGCAGAACTGCAAAGGAGAAGAACAAGAAGCGAGCCCGTGAGCAGGATGGTGTCGCTACAGAGGAGGATGTGGTTGAGGATTTGATCCTGAGTTCAGATGAGGAAGACGAGAACAATGATCAGGAATCAGACGAGGATGGCTCCATTCCGTTTGAAGATGACAGTGACGAAGACTTCGTAGACCCAGACAGCGAATGGAAGAAACAGAAGAAGGCAAAATCAAAGAAACGGAACAAGCGCCAACCTTCAAGTAAGGCACCCTCAAAAACGAAAAGGAAACCACATCCCAAGAAGAAGGCGAAGGCTTCGATGGGGTGATATGCTTTCAATCATGGAAAACACCTGCTTCTGCACGAACAATTTTGTTCTAGTTACGGAAAACATTTTTTTCTTTATTGTCACTTCCATGGTCGTTGCTCTTTTCGTCCAAGTTTGTAAGATGTATTTCTTCTTATCTATTCGTGGTTGTCGGGTTGTAGCCAGGGTTTTGAGAATTGGTACCATAGAGTTATCAGTTATCACTAGGTGGAGGTAGGCTTTGGCTGATTACTTTTCCAGCGCACGATGGGATATTTCATCATGTATTGGTACCAGCTGTATCTCATCCAGCTCCCAGCAGAATTTGATGAATCAATGCATTTTGTACACTTTCTACTTTCTCCTAATGATATCATGAAATGGTTTGTAAAAAGCAATAACGTAAAACCCAGTTGGAATCCTTGGGACTTTTTATGACTCGAGTAATTCAGGCTAAAAAGCCATAACCTGGGAGCCCCTCAACAGGTTGGTTGTTCAAAAATTTGGTGTCATCAGGATCTCCGATTGTTTGCTGTTTATCACTAGCATTATTAAAACCTAGTTGCACGTGGCCAAAGTTAGTCTCTGATTTTTTTGGAGGACTATAAGAATCATTTCTTCCTTAAGAGATGCCGTGAAAAGGAAATAAAGCATAAATGGTGCTATTCTAAAATAAAAAACATAAATCAACTGAATTATGTTTTTCTGCAACTAGTTCTGCAATTAGTCAGTGAGTTCTATCTGAGTCCTGGGAGTTATAACTCTTTATTACGGTTTATCGTAGTGAGTTTGAAATTATAAAATTAAATTTTGCTCCTTTTTTAAGCACCTAGAAGGTGCATGTCATGTGGGACGCACCTACTCCAGACGAGGAAGAACATCGAACCAATGCCCAGCAAGGTCCGGATTAGCATTAAGATAGAGATAATTTACATATGTTGATTCGGTAGCAAAGTAGTTTCCTTATTTACAGCAATTAGTTAGGAAAGAATAATTTGTTACCTGGTTTGTTAGAGGACCTTCGTTATATAAGAAGGCCAGATGTTTCAAATAAAGGATATCAGAAAATTGCCTCATACCTCTGTTCCTTACCTCCTGGTGTTCGCCCTAACCTCCTGTTGCCTACTGGCTGCCGCCACGCCTCCCTCGCCGCCAGCAGAGGGCTAGGCGTGTCCTCCTCCGTCTCACCAGTACTTCCTTCGCTCCCACTCCACCATTGCATCCTCGACGTGTGACAACTTGGTATCAGATTCGTCCGCTGCTTCTCCCACCATGTCTAGCGAGGATGCAATGATCCAATCTTGGCGAAATTGATGCCATCATGCAGAGATGGCGACGGACAAGCGATCATCCACGCTAAGATGGATACTCGCTAACACCGTCCGGGACATTGACAATCAACAGCGTGCCCATCATCTAGCTATTGCTCGTTTGGAGCATGCGGATGGGCAGGGTAGCATCTGCACGAGCCACCTCCCCCGCATTCTAGCGGCATATTGCCGACGCCGCCGGCCGCTTGCGGGTCGAGAACGGCCGGCCTGTGACTTGCTTCGCCAAGGCCAACTATTCGGCGTGACTCGCCAGATCGCCTTCCCTTGAACAGCCAACACAGCCCGTGTGGATCGTGGCGGCCTCCTCGCTTCTACAAGCTCAATTTTTCGACCTTCGACGGAAGGAGGATCCACGCCATGGCTCAACCGCTGCGACCAATTCTTCCGTGGTCGGCGCACTCCAAGAAGACAGAGTTTGGTTGGCCTTTTCACATGCTCAAGGTTGCTCAATTGTGGTACCACCGTGGAGCGTGATATGGGAGCACCATCGTGGCGCCACTTCGCCGAGCTTGTGAATAACCGACCGCCGCCCAGGCTCTCCAATTTTGGCGAATCGGCGAACGGCTAATGCCGAACAGTTCTCGATTTCGATTCCGAACAATTTTGGCCTTACTTTGTCGACCGATCCTCTCGAACATCAACAAGTCCAATTGTTTATGGCGGGTTGGGAGAACCTCTCCGATCGATGTGGAACTTCAAGGGCCGACATTGAATCGACTATGAGCCTCGCCAGGTTTATGAGCGAGGCTCGCCGCCATCGCCCATCGCTGCACCATATCGCCGACCTTGGCGCCCGACCACGCCCACCTCTCGAGGACCACCGCTGCACCTTATGGCATACCCGCAGTTTACATGCCAATTCTCGCACCAAAGCCGCAACCCACTTCCCGATTTAACATTATCGCCGCCGAGATGGAACGCCAAGCATGGGTTTATGCTATCACTGCGACGAGAAGTTCAGTAGTGGCCACCGCTGCAAGAGACTTTTTGTGATGGAGATTGTGGACACCACCGACGAGGAGGCACCTGAGGACCCGCTTGAACCAAGAAGAATCTGTTGGCGCGATCACGGGCATTACACCGGCCCACCTGCATTACGCCTTCCGGTGACCATCGCAGCCACTCCTTCATGGCTCATGGATTCAGATCCACGCGATAACTTCATCGCCGCCGCTGCCGCCCACTACCCGGGGGGTTCATGTCCAACCATGCTCGTGGTTGCAAGTCTTGGTGGCCAATGGTGACCGCATCTCTCGCCTCTGGTTCTGCCACAACATGCCGATCGCCATTGAAGAGGTACCCTTTGCCCTGGAATGCTACGTGCTCCCTTTGGATGATCTCGACATTATTTTGGGCGTCCAATGGCTGGGTACACTTGGTCCAATTGTGTGGGATTTCAATCATATGGCCATGTCATTCAGCCATGCCGGTCGCCAAATTATTTGGTCCAGCACACCACACGCGGCTCCAAGAGTCGCACTTCAAGCTTGCACAGGACAGGACTTACTGCACACACTCCTGGAGGATTTCGGCGACTTGTTTGCCAAACCATCAGGGCTGCCACCCGTCCGTGAGCATTATCACCGCATCCACTTGAAGCCGGGCACAAAAGCAATAGCTGTACGGCCATACCGTTATGCTCATTTACAGAAAGATGAATTGGAACGACAGTGCACAACCATGCTGCAACAGGGGGTCATCCGCAAAAGTTCCTCCGCATTTTCGGCTCCAGTTTTACTGGTCAAGAAGTCAGATGGTTCCTGGCGCTTCTGCGTCGATTATCGAGCACTCAACGAATGCACCATTAAAGATAAATTCCCAATCCCAGTGGTGGATGAACTCCTCGACGAGCTTCATGGTGCCAAGTTCTTCACTAAGCTCGATCTCCGTTCTGGTTATCACCAAGTGTTAATGCACCCAACAGACATCGAGAAGACGGCTTTCCGCACACATCAGGGCCTCTTTGAATTTTTGATCATGCCATTTGGGTTAACCAACGCTCCAAGCAACCTTCCAGCGCTAATGAATGAGGTCCTTCGACCGCTTTCTCCGCCTTTTGTTCTCGTCTTCTTTGATGATATTTTAATTTACGTTCTTCCTCGTCCAACACTTGCGGCATATCCGCACCATTTTTCAAGCCCTTCAAAGATCACCGCTCTTCTGAAACGCCCAAGTGTTCTTCGCGACCAATCACCACGACTTGGGTCATGTGATCTCCTCCACGGGTCGCCATGGACGCCTGAAGGTAGCAAATGGCTCAGATTGGCCCCACCTCATTCCGCTCGGCAGGCCGTGGGTTCTCGGACTCATGGGTATTACCGCAAGTTCATCCGTGGTTTTGGTGAGTTGGTCGCCTCACCCGCTTATTGAAGAAAGAAGCTTTCAAGTGGTAGGAAGCCACAAAGATTCTCCAACTTGAAAGCGCCCTTGTGTCCGCGCTAATTTTACAATTGCCACATTTCAATATGGCCTTCACAAGGAGTGCGACTCAGTCATGGCATCGCCACCCGCCCCGCACCGTGGAATGGGCGATTGCTTTTTCATGGCCCATGGTTCCCTAAGACGCCTCGTTATCAAAGATATGAACGGAGTTAATTGGCGTCCTTGTCCAAGCAAATGCTTTTGCATCCTTACTGGGTCAGTCTGCTTTTGATACGGACCGATCATTACAAATTAAAGTTCTTATTCGACTAACGTCATCCACCATCTCGCAAAGACCATTGGGTCAAGAACTATTGGGATATGATTTTCTGCTGATTACGCATCGTGCAAATCCAATGTTGTTGCCGATGCCCTTTCCCGTCAGGACGCCAAGCAACAAATTTCTGTGCTATATCCAGCCCACACTTCGCCTTTTTTGATGATCTTCGTCGGAGATATCGCCGATCCACTTCTCCGTGAACTCCGCGACAAGATCGAGAACGACCAACAACAGGCCCCTGGGATTGTGGATGATCTCATCACCTTCAACAACCAGATTATATTTCACCCACTTCCTCTTATTTGCCGGATATTCTCACAGCGCCATCGATCGCCTACGAAGGCGCCGAAGACTCTTCATCGATCATGCGGTTGATTTCCATATTCCCAATGCTCGCCGTGTGGTGCAAGACTTTGCGCTTCCTGACTGCTCTGCCAAC
Organism: Guadua angustifolia; assembly: GCA_036346375.1. Taxonomy (NCBI): domain Eukaryota; kingdom Viridiplantae; phylum Streptophyta; class Magnoliopsida; order Poales; family Poaceae; genus Guadua; species Guadua angustifolia. The sequence continues at coordinate 13,739 of JAYEVE010001478.1, forward strand.
AAGAATAAGGGCTAACAGCCCACCACCGTCTTTTACGCCTTGTCGGTCACCTTCGCAACTGGCCGGATATTGCTATGGACTTTGTTGAAGGTCCGCCGGACGGTGGCAAGATGTCATCCTCACCATCGCCGATCGCTTCTCCAAGTCAGCCCATTTTTTCGCCGCTTCACCCACCCTTATACAATGGAGTCAGGCCGGCTTTTTTGATGAAGTCGTGACGATCGCATGGGATCCTTCTTTAATAGTGAGTGACCGTGATCCGCTTTCACTAGCAATTTTGGACAGAATTGTTCTTGGTGGGTGTTAAACTCAATTTCAGTTCGGCATTTCACCCCTCATCCGATGGACAATCCGGTCGTGAATAAAATCATTATTATGTACCCGATGCCTTATCGAGATCGCCACCAGCAAGGGCTTCGGTGGTTACCATGGGTGAATTCGCTACAACACAAGTTTTCAGCCGCCACCCGACTTCGCTTCTTCCGTGGTGTATGGCCGTGATCCTCCTTCTTGGCGCCAATACAATGCCGGGATTCCCATCCGCCATTGTGGATCATTTTCTTATCGATCGCAATGATTTCGACGGAATACACGCCGCTTGTTGCAAGCCCAACAAAGACTACAAGGAACAGTCGACAAAGGTCGCCGGATCTGCAGCTTTGCCCAGGAGATTGGGTCCGGCCGTCTCCTCCATCGTCAAGCGCCCTCCATCACTCGCGGCACGGCAAACTAGCTCCTCGCTACTACGGGCCCTATCAGTCGCCAACTAATTGGTTCATGGCATACAACCGCACCTGCCCTCTGCTAAAATACATGATGTTTTCCATGTGGGTCTCCTCAAACCATTCGTCGGGACCCTCCACACCTACCTCCAGCCTTGCCGACCATCCTCCATGGCCGCCATCTCGTCCATTTCCCAAGGTCCTGAAGGCACGGCCGCCAGAGGTCAAGATGAACTCCTCGGTTCAATGGGAAGGATTATCACCACTTGGCTTCGGGAACCGTTAGACCAGCTCCAAGAGTTATATCTCGACTTCAAGCTTGAGGACAAGCTTTTTGAGGAGGAGGAGAGATGTCATGTGGGACGACCTACTCCAAACGCAGAAGAACACCGAACCAATGCCCAGAAGGTCCGGATTAGCATTAAGATAGAGATAATTTACATATGTTGATGCGGTAGCAAAGTAGTTTCCTTATTTACAGCAATTAGTTAGGAAAGAATAATTTGTTACCTGGTTTGTTAGAGGACCTTCGTTATATAAGAAGGCCGATGTTTCAAATAAAGGATATCGTAAAATTGCCTCATACCTCTGTTCCTTACCTCCTGGTGTTCGCCTAACCTCCTTGTTCATGGCCGCCGCCACGGCTTTCTCACCTGCCAAGCAGAGGGCTAGGGCGTGTCCTCCTCCGTCTCACCAGTACTTCCTTCGCTCCCACTCCACCATTGCATCCTCGACGTGTGACAGTGCATTTGCATGGGTATGATGCATGATAGATTTTTTTTATCATACATAGGGAGGGAGGGTGTAGTTATCAATTGCATTTTGTCATTGGTGGAACGTCCAAAATGCTAGACTCCAAAGAAAACCATAACAAAAAGTACCGTGTTCTTATTCCATGTTCAAATTTTTATGCGAAAAATGTTTAGAACTTACAATGGCACGTGTAATTTTTTGTTATACACAGTATTATATGTTTATATTTAGATAATCCTGAGCAGTAGATTTGGACTCTTCGTATGGAATGCCATTTCAATATGCACATTCAAATAACATCCAGCAAGAAGTTGATATCTTTGGAAGAGTCCTGATTAGACCAACTATTTTGTTATAAATTGAGCCTTAAGTTTTAGAAACTCTTAAGAAACCTTTTTCCTGTGAACTCTTCCTGCAGACTGAGTGCATTGGCTTGTCTACAAGAAATAGAGAAAATGTTCCAGAAATCTTTGCTAAGAGTAGTCTTTCGAGGGACACCAGCTCTGTAATCGATTCAGATGGCCTTCCTCGGATTGGAGAGGTAGTTATCTGTTTATACTAAATTAAGTTTGTTCCCATGTGGAAATCACTGGAATTTCTTCTTTCTTGTGGTATTCCCT
>JAYEVE010001948.1:0-17398 GCA_036346375.1 Guadua angustifolia
GGCCACGTCCACGAGGCCAGCAATATTCTGCAGCCATAGCGTGGCTGGGGTGTCTCCCGCAAGTTCCATCGGAGGGTGGTCCAGGAGGAGACGGACCGCATGCAGGTTCTGGGCCGGAGTGGCGGCCTCCATGGCCAACTGACGCCGAACCGGAAGCTCGGCCGCTGCCGTGGGGGCACCACCGCCCTCCTGCGGGGGAGGCGTGAGGCGATCCCTCGTCCGGCGAGAATGTCGGGACGTGTTCTAGGCGCTGCGAGTGTGAACCCGCCATCAGCAGATGCAAGGTCCTTGCGGACAGAAGGCCGAAATCCGCCAGAAAGATGGCTGGGTGAGCCAACCACTAGCCCCTGACCTGGCGCGCCCCTGTCGGCGTATTCCGCCTGACAGGACCCCGTCAACGAACAGGGTTGACTACTCCCAGGACGGAAGGTATGGTTCGGTAGAGGGCGTCTTCGTGGCTAGAAACCCTAATGGCTCTCTACGATGGATCCCGGGGATCAGCAGATCAATGGACACGGTGATGCACCCAGGTTCGGGCCCCCAGCGTGGGAAATAGCCCTACGTCCTGCTAAACCTTTGTTGAGGAAGTGTGGAGGCGATTACAATGGTTCTCCTAGTCTTCTCCCAAACTTTCGACCTCTATGTCTCTTATGTGCTCTGTGTGTGTCCCCCTTCCACCCCATGCACCGAGGTGCCCTTATATAGACGGGCCAGTCCGGGCAGGTGAGAAGATGACGCTATACTGATCTACAACTCATTAATTACACCCATCATTCGAGCCATATCTTACTGACTCATGAATCATTTATTACGCCCGTCGCTGTAGTCTTGTCCTTCAAGCCCCATTAAATGCCGTTGTGTGGCTTCGCCCAGTCTGCCCGGGATATGACACTCCTGCGACGGGTTTGGTGAGAGGCGTCAGAGGGATGGGTCGTCGTCGTGTCGATAGCGTAATCCTTCACAATTAATGGCCCCGACCAAGATGTTAGGGAAGGAGACTTCGAGGCGCTTCTCCTTATTCCTTTGGTCGCCTCCGTGGCTCGACATGGGGGCCCAGACACCGCCCACTTGCCAGCCGCTTGTCGACGCCCGGCGGGCATGATCGCCCACCGCCTCCAGGCACCACGCGCCGCCGCCGGCGAGTAGGGCATATCGCCACCGCCGCCAGGGCCACGCGATTCTCGCCTGGCGGGCATGATCGCCCACCGCCGCTAGGGGCCACGCGACTCTCACCCGGGCGGCATGATCACCCCGCTCGCCAGGCACCACGCGTCGCTTGTCCGCGAAAGGGCGATCGCCCACCGCCGCCAGGGACCACGTGGACTCCTCGCCATGTGGGCAGGGCTTGATGCCCACCTACCCGCCAGGCTGCCATACTGGGCCAGGCCGCTTCTTGGGCTCACTATTATGCGGCGGAGAGGGCACCCTAGTGCAAAGTACACCGACAATAGTCCATACACGAATACGCGGATACGAATATGCCCATGGTGCTCACTCCGGCAACGACCTCAAGGACTAGGTACGTGATGCACGCATGCAGCAATGATCATACATTCATACTATCGGCTAAGTAAGCTACTTGCTTCCATCATTCCATGGCGATCTCCATCGATCTTCAAACACGCCGTGTGTAGGTGACCGCCTAGCGCTCGACGGGTGTTGTACCACGAGGTGGTGCTGTTCACGTGTGGCAGTGGGGGCTGCATGACTACGGGTTGGGGTGCTGCGTGATTGCCGGCACGACGGCGGCGGTGGGATGCTCGCCGAGGGCTTTTGCCGTCGGCAGGGCACTTTGCTAGTCCGCTCGACCGCCTCGTGCCTCCTTCCCTCTGTTCCTTGATCGCACCATCGCCAAATCGCGAAGCCTTGTTGTAAGTTCACGCCATCGTCTAATCGGCTAAACTAAAATTGTTTTTTTGATTTATGTGCATTTACTGTTTGAATTAGTTCTAATTATTTTTATTTGGTTTATAAAATAGGAAGGCATTTATTTCCTAATTCCTCATCATGTCTACGAGAAATAGGAAGTATGATTCTGGTGCTGAAAAATGTAAGAAGAGACAAAGACTAGAAGTAGCAGCTCAATCTCAAAAAGGGGCTCTTGATAGATTTGTTGTGAGAGAAACTCCAGATGTTAATATTGACGACGATCATGGTGATGATCCAGTAGAGGTTGTGGCTCCCACTACAGAAATTGATCAAGGTGATAATGAAGTAGAAGTCGAGTCTCTCGCTGCAGAAATTGATGAAGGTGTTGAGGCTCCTGCAACGGAAATTGATGAAACTCCAGCTAATATTACCAATAGAGGTAATGATGTTAATATTGCCGATGACATTAATACTTCTTTTCAGCTTGATATATTTGATCCAAGAACTTGGGATGCACTTGATCCTAAAATGATTGATATTTTGCTGCAAAAGGGTCCTAAAAGAGACTTGTCTATTGAGCATGGTCCCAGAGACAAATTATTTAGAAGGTTTTCTACACAATTTTACACTAGAGTTCTCTCAAATGGAGAAAAGTGTGACAGAGAATGGCTTGTATATAGCAAAGAGCTTGATAAAGTATTTTATTTTTGCTGCAAATTATTAAAAAAGGGGCTTGTGAGAGGTCAGTTAGCAAATGACGGTTTCAGTGACTGGGGTCATCTTGGCACTAGACTTAAAGAGCATGTAATTAGTAGAGAACATGTCACAAATATGGCGGCATGGTATGATTTGCGTCTCAGGTTGCAGAAGAATCAAACAATTGATAAAGTTGCTCAACGAGAGCTTGAAAAAGAAAGGGTGCATTGGAGAAAAGTTTTGCTCAGGATTCTTTTGATTGTAAAATTTCTTGCAGAACATAATATAGCATTTCGTGGTAGTAACAGCAGGTTGTATCAAAACAACAATGGCAATTTCTTAGGACTGATTCAAATGTTGGCTGAATTTGACCCAGTTATCAAAGAGCATGTTGCCCACATCACCAATGATAAAATTCGTGATCATTATCTTGGTCCTTCTACCCAGAATGAGTTAATAAATTTGCTAGCTACTGCAATCAAGTCTGCAATCATTGCAAAGGTAAAAGAAGCAAAGTACTTCTCAGTTATACTTGATCACTCCTGATGCAAGCCACCAAGAACAAATGTCTTTGATAATAAGGTATGTTGATGCAACTTTAGATTCTATTTTCTTTGAAGAATCCTTCTTAGGTTTTTTGGATGTGAATGATACCACTGGGCAAGGATTGTTCGATGTTCTACAAGATGAACTAAAGAGTCTTGACCTTGATGTGGACAACGTGAGAGGACAGGGATATGGTAATGGGTCCAATATGAAGGGAAAACATCAAGGGGTACAAAAAAAGCTTTCGGATATAAATCCAAGAGCTTTTTATTCAGCCTGTGGTTGTCATAGTCTGAATTTGACACTATGTGATATGGCAAAGTCTTGTCGTAAAGCAACTGAATTTTTTGGAGTTATCCAGCGCATATATACAACATTTGCTAATTCTACAAAAAGGTGGCAAATTCTTAAGGATAACATAACGGATTGACTCAAGTAATTGTCATCTACTCATTGGGAGAGTCTGTTGATAGTGTAAAGGCTATAAGGTTTCGACTCCGAAATAAGAGAGGCTTTACTACAAGTGGCGAAAGTTATAATGATCCATTGGCAAGTAGTGAAGCTAAATCATTGGCGGAAAATGAACTTGGTGGCTCGATTTTTAGTGTCAATAATTATCGGTATGAAATATTATATTTGTTAATTTGATCGACAGCGCTACAATCAAAGGATATGCTTTTGATATTGCAATTGAGTTTGTACAGGACTGATTTCTTTTTTCCAAAAGTATAGAGAAATTAGCTTTTCAAAAACATTGGAAGCTGCAAAAGAAATTGCAGTGAAGATGGATATTCATCGAGTTCCAAACAAAGCATAAAATCAAAAGAAAAGACAATTTGGAGTCTTGTGAGATGATGCATCTATTGAGACACAATCTGCAGAGGAGTCATTTAGGATCAATTATTTTATACCTATTATTGATCAAGCTATAGCTTCACTTACCAGGAGATTTGAACAATATCAGGGGTATGAAAAAACTTTTGGTTTCTTGTTTATTTCAGATAGGCTGCGATCCTTGGATGATAAGAGTTTGATGGCTGCTTATGTTAATCTTGAGAATGCACTTAAGAGTGGAGAACACAAAGATATTGATGGGCAGGAATTGTTTGGGGAGTTAATTTTCATCCAAGATTTACTCAAGGAATTTATGGGTCCTCTTGATATTCTGAAGTTTTTGAAAAAGCGTCCCTTTTATCCTAATGGTATTATTGCATATAGAATTTTGTTAACCATTCTGGTTACTGTTGCATCTGCGGAAAGGAGCTTTTCTAAACTCAAGTTGTTGAAGTCCTACTTGCGTTCTACTATGACACAAGAAAGATTCAATGGGTTGGCAATGATAGCACTTGAAAATGATGTTTTCGAGAAGATTAATTATGAAGATATAATTGAAGATTTTATTTCAAGAAATACTAGGCGGATGATGCTTTTTAGTAGAACATGAGGTCAGTACTATCTTGACTCTTTTAGCATTGATATTTGATATGTTCCTAAATTTTGTAAGAAAAAGTACATATTAAAATTATATAATTGTCTGAAAGTATGCCATATTTATAGTACACATGAAATTTTCAAATTTTAGAGCCTCCATTTGCATTTTGCTCCGGGACCCCAAATTTCTAGAGACGGCCCTGCATACAGGCAACCAAACAGCCTCTAAAGCTAGTTTGTACAATAGCAATTTTTAAACATTGGTTCAAAATGCCGTACATTAACTATCTCTTCTGTATTGTACATAAGTAATCTATCTATACTTCCGTACAATGTTTACTACTAAATAAGAACCAGCTCTCTTCTCTCTTATCTTTTTACACTTTTTTATATAGGATAAAACTGATATAAATATACTAAAAATAAACTAAAGTATCCCTATTGTACATGTTCTTATGGGATTTGTCCTGCGCTCCTCTCCGAATCTACGCATGATTGCATTGGGTGGTAGGGACTGGATGGATTCACGACCTTCCGCAGCTGTTAGTTGGGCCTTGTGGTTGTAAGCATGTGGTCTTTTGGGTTTCGGTGCCGACTCCCAAGATAAGGCCCACATACTGGCATCATCTCCTTCTTCTCTTCCTCGGTTTCCTCACTTTGGGTGCAGCTTCGAATCCATGGTCATGGCAGGGTACCGGCGACAAGCCGACAAGAGCGGTAGACTCGAGCCTATTGAAGGCAACGACTGCTGTGCAATCAGGGCTTCCGTATAATTACCGTGCAATCCAACTAAGAAAAGTTTCAAAAAATTCTGAAAAACATCATGGATGTACATCTCATCTTACCCTATCTACATATAAAATTTCATGATCAAATTCGTCCTATGCTAAAAGTTACAAAAAAAGACAAATTTTTGTCTTTTTTGTAACTTCTAGCATAGAACAATTGATCATAAATTTGGAAAAATTATCGATGTAAACCGCGAAAACCATTGAAAACTACTCAAAAACCGGCTTTAAGGAACATTCAATTGGTCGGTTGGTTTTCAATGAAAACAAGTGATTTTTCATAGAAAACCAAATAGTTTTTTATTTTTTAAATTTTTTCCAAAATTTTTTATTTCCTAACCCTTCGGTTTCTAATGTTTTTTCTTGATTTTCGAATTTTGGTTTTCAGATGGTTTTTTCAAAAACGGTTTTTTGAACCCGGGTTCCGAGCATGTTTCTGGCACTTGATGGGAATGGGAAGAAATTAAGGTCTTAAACTTGCAACCTTGATGTAGTGTAGCAGTTGAGAACAACAATATACACTGAAGGCGGTCGTGGATTTGCATATGCAGATGCGCCCAATTACTACCATGTGAAGTTCTCTCTTAATCGCTATTACTATAGGAAAATAATAAATATAAGAGTGAAAATCCTTCATGAATTTTTGTGGGGTTTTATATGATTGAAATCATATAAGAAAATTTTCTTGTTTGGCTTCTAGGATGGCTTTCAAGAAATCCTATAGCGCATTGATAATATACACTTACCTATTCATTTAGGAAGTTTTCAAGCATATCTCTACTAATATAAATTTGCAGTTGGTGGCAGCGGTCCGTTCTTTCTACCCCCCTTCGACCATATCTCCAATAATGGCTGGTCATTATAGCTAATTATTCTTTCTTGATTCTGACCACCATATTTCTCTAAATATGGTTGATTATTATACAAAATCCCTTATTATTCTGGTAATTAATAGCCGCCAATCATTTCTTTTGTACTCTATATATCTTGTACGTTTTCACATAATCAATCAAGGAATTCATTCAAGATCTCCCATGATCGTGCCTTGGCAATGAACTTGATGAACCGATCAATAAGTGACGGACCGAGCGACATAGTCTGCAGGCCTGAGGTCGAGGCCGCATGATTAGTAATCTCGGCGAAAGATAGCCGAGCGCGATGCCTATCGGATGTCGTGACGAAGAAAGCGAAGACGTAAACGCTTGATCTGATGTATCTATATATGTACCTCCACACCGAGCGATTGCGAAGACAAGATCGTCGCCGCTTTGGGTCCCAAGAAAAATCGGCGCTCTGAAGAGCGCGGGACGAGCGGTCGATCCTCATGAGTGGTGGCCCCACAGATCGCACCGCATTTAATGAATGCGAAAAGATCTGGCGCGTGTTCGAGGCGGGCGGCTACGTCGGCGACTTTGGGTACCCTCTCCGTCGCACAAATGAGCCAAGTCACATGGCGGCTGGCGGCGGGTGGCGAGCGCCTGCGCGCCGTCCAGTGGCATCGGGCGGCGGTGGCGAGCGCCTGTCGCGCGCCAGCCGTGGCGGCTCGGCGGTGGCGAAGCACGCCGCCGAGTCTGGTCACGTGGCGTTGGGCGGAGTGGCGAGGCGCTCGCTGGCGCCCAGCGGTGGTCTAGCGCGGTGGCGAACACGCCCGCCGCCAGGCCGTCCTCGCGGCGGCGGTGGCGAGCAACTGCCGCCGCCGCAAGGCAAAGGTGGTGCGGTGGCTTCACCAAGTCTCCTTCCATCGTACCATGCCGACGCGCTCGCGTGTTCATTGATTGTGAGAAATGCGCAGCCCAATCCTCTAGCGCTGCCCTCGCGCTACGGGCATGGCGAGAGAAAGCGCGGTAATATAAATTGCAAGAGATAAAATGATTGATTGATTTTGAGATTGGTAATATATATTGCAATGTACAATATATTTGGTTTTAATTCATCGGAGAAAAGCCATAAAACTTTTGTAATCGGAGAAATATAGGTTTCATCTTGTAGCATAATTTTCTTTTATCGCTAACCTTTATGTTTCATTACCAATTTTATTTTCGAACGCAGGTATTGATCTAGTCTTGGACTCAAACATAAGTTGAACCGTTTCCATTGAGACATGCAAATCAATCCTCACCCAATCCTCCCTCTCCATTGAAATGATGTTATACACTTGTACTCCAAAATTTCCATATCATATGAAGCATCCAAACACATATATATTTCAAATCATCTCCGTGTATGTTATTAATTTTTATAACGTTCCACTACACCGGATATTATTTACCTCCGATTTGTCCAATATATGTTTTTCTTTCATTTCTTGAATTCAAATAGGCCTTCTGCTTGGAGGGAGTGTAATGGCAGCGGAAAAAAGAAGAGATCAGATCACGTCCTTTATGTAACACTGAATGTGGTAGCGGAAAAAAAGATAAGAGATCACTTCCTTTATGTAGCATTGCCAGTTTGAATGTGTTCTTTTATTACTCAAGAGAGTTCAAGTTAGAAATAAAAGATACATGGGGTATTTATAGATTCTTGAACCTATACAAATGACCGAAGTACCCTTTATTAAGATAACTATTCTATAAGTACAAACAAGTGGTAATATTGTTTTTTTTTCTAGGCATAACTCTGATTCTTTGATCTGTATATCATATAATCAGTAGCTCATGAGGTATTCTCCAACAATGATAAAACGCTAAATATCGAGCCATTCAAAATCAGCATGCAATTCATCACTAACGTTAACCTTCAAATTTTACAGCATATTCCCCTAGACACGACATTCTTTGGTTTCGATTTTTCCTATTCATAGGTTTTTCCTTTGATTTCTTTCGTTCGAATAGACCATGTACCTGTAGCCAGTGTATTGTGGTACTAGCTGGGAGCAACATATGGCCAGTATTTAGTGCGTAAATAATTATACGTTCACTACAGTACAGCAATAATATACATTGAAAACCATTTATGTGGCACTGAAAACAACCACAAACATGTATGTGTAAACCTAGCCATTTCACTGCTGCTAGCTCCGCTGTAAAAGGCTTCGTCCATCACTAAAGGAAGCATGCAACTCCTCACCAACTCGATACCATTTACCTATGGGTTTTGGGAGTATAGGATCGGGATGCGTTGGGAAGATATATATATATATCATGCTATTTTTTATACTTCAGGTATGTCATCAAATGTAATGTGCTGTTAAGTGGAGTAATTAACCAAGGTGCACTTGTATTTCTTCTAACAAGCTAGTGTTATTTGCAGGTACATGGGCAGCTGCTCTAATACCTCTTCGGTGACGAAAGGATGAGCAACAACGATCATCGTTCATGCCATCAGGTTTACCCTCTGCAGTGATCGCCAGGGATATAACTTTCATCGAAATTTGCCGAATTTTCACCAAACTTTTGGATTTCAGGTCACCACAAAATCGAAACTACCGGCCGGATATAAAAATGAAAAAAATTGAAATTGCTACAGTAACCACTGAAATTTCGTTTTTCAGCGAAATTTCTCCAAATTTCAATGAAATTTCATGATTTTTGGTCGGTTTTCAAACTTTTAGAGTCATATTTGACTGGATTTAGTCCAATAAACCTTAATAAAGTCATATTCCATGAAAATTTATTGAAAAACTGAATTTTTGAAACATTTTAAAATTTAGATAGAAATCTTGTCAAATTTTTATAAAATTATACAAGCTTGATAATGATTTAAAAATTTATGGTACTATCTGTATTAGTGTAGGATCATACATAAAAATTTTATAAATAATTGAACTTCATTTGTTATCTTTAAAAATCAAAAACAGAATGAACATAATTGGGATAGTAATTTTGTTAGATTTTTATAAATTTTTTGGGTGTGATCATATATAAAATTTTTATGAGAGATTAATAATTACCTCAGTACCATTCTATAAAATTTTCAAAAATTTAAATTTTTTGTTTGGTCAATCAAATCTATATAAGCACTGAACTTCATTTGTTATATTATATTTCAAAAGTCAAAAAGAGAAAGAACATAAATGATATTGTGCCTTATAATAATTTTATAAATTTACTGGAGTGTGATCATGATCCAAAATTTTTATGAGAACTTAAAATTTTCCTTATCACCCTTCTGTAAAATTTTCAAAAATTTTAACCTTATTTTGATTGCTAAAGCAAATCTATGTTTTGATCATCGGTCTTTTATCAGGACGTAGCACTGTCAGAATTTTTAAACATTCTTGAAGCATGATAATCATATAAAAATTTTATATAATCATTAATGCTACATCAGGACCATCCAAAAATTTTTTATAAATTTTCTAAAGTGTTTTAAAAAAGAAATCAATTGGGGCCTACGTACCCTGGAAGCTATTATGATCTCAACCGCGAGTTATTCTGGTATACACTTATCTACGAGTGGTGCCTACCCTGGAGGCTGGAGCCCTTAATATGTAATTACACAGTGCAGAAACAGTAGGCATGCAGCGAAAGGTAGAGATCACACAATAATGTAGCACGGCGCGACCAGAAACAACGATGACCTTGTGTATAAATGTAGCCTTTTTCCCCGCTCCATTGTTGCAAGGATACCTTTCCTTCCTATAGTTGGAAGAGTTCACGACCAGGAGCTTATGCCACGCCTTCGTCATCGACGCCAGCAGGCGCTTTGCTTCCCGCTTCCCTTCGCTCGCTCTCCGCTTTCCCCGCCCATTTCACTCTCACCTTCTTTCTGGCTGGACCGCTCACCGCGGCCAGAGGTTTCGGTCCTGTCCTTTTCTCGTGCCGCTGTCGCTGCGGCCGGTCATCCTCGATGTTGTTCGCGCTTGATCGTGGGCCTCCACGGCTCCTGTTTGGTCAAATGCCCTATTGCGCTTTTGTTTCTCCGCTTTTAGCTAGCGCCTCGGTTTTCCCCAGATTTCTGGCGCTTTGGCTTTGCTCTTGTTCCTACGAATGTCTTCTTTACTGCTTTTTTGTTGGAGCTTTTTTGTTGAAAGCAGCCCGTCGATCCACAGCTTCTATGGATGCGGGTTTCATGAGCTCGTCCAGCGATTTTTGTTGAAAACAGTTCCGCCGATTCACCATTGTTGCCTCGCCTTTCTTGCCGTGATGCTTTTTCCGATCGATGTACATTTATCGCAGCCTGCTTTTCGTCAGCTCGATGCGCAGTCATTATCTTGCCCTCAAATTGCCCGCCTCGCTTATTCGCTAGGTCCACGCTTTATCGGCCGCCGTCATTGCCGCCCCAGATGGTGCCCCTTGGTTTTTATGCTTATTCTTCTTGCTCGTTTCCTGCCCCCTACCATCTTTCTCTAATAGATTGTCCTTTGCTTCGCTTTCCACAGGTCGCCTATCGCTTTTGTCATTTCTTGTGCCACCTCCTTCAGAGCAGCAATCGCTACTTCCACGCAGGCGACCATATGGTTGCTCGTTTTGCTTCCTATCTTTTCTTCTCCTGCCGTTTCCATTAGTGCTTTTTTTGTTTTTCGATTTAGCTTGGTCTTTTTGCCTGCAGGAGAAACCCTCTCATTCTGGCTTTGCTGATTCGACATCAACGCAACGTAAAATAGAAAAAGAAAGTTGGCTAATTCTCGCCGCGCGCTTAGAGGTGTTTGTCCTTTTCGCCGCTCTTTCTTCCCCGCAGATTTGCTGATATTGCATTGCCGCTGTCATATTTACTGTTATGGTTATTGGCGCTCCAACTATGTTTCTCTAAAGTTTATTACTGATAGCATGTTATTTCCTGCTTGTTTTTCATACTTGTTTGTTTAGCTTGTTAGCCATTTTCGCTCTTCTTCTTGCTAAGCATCGAAGTGCCTTTTCTTGCGTGTGCACCGTATACCCTTTCTGCTTCCATCTCGCACGGGCCTTGCTCCTCTTCGTAAGGAATATATTGCTTACCTAAAAGGCATGCTTTTACGATAGTTTATCCATTACAGTTTTGTAGCTCATTCAGAAAAAGAAGCCCCCTTTTATCTGTTTGGCCTTTACTTCCTTTTGTGTTTATATTTCGTGTCTTCTATCATTGCAGCTACCTATAGTGATCGATCTTATTATGGTGGCCCGGATTATGAATGCGCCAAATGTAGTGCTATCTTTTGGTTCCAAGAAAAATCTGCCTGTAGAAGTTCTTCTAGACAACAGCGGGTTATTTACAATACATGTTGCCGAGGTGGTAGGGTCTCGCTTCCACAGCATAAAGATTTCCCGCCTCCGCTTAGTCATCTTGTTGGTTTCGGTAGTAGGAGTAGATCAAATGGATTCATGCAGCGGATTAGACAGTATAATTCATTGTTTGCATTTACATCTTTAGGTGTCGATGTTGATAGCACCATAAACATCGGCACAGGTCCTTATGTTTTCCGCATTAATGGCGTTGTTCATCATCGCATTGGATCGCTGCTACCTCAATCAGGCGAAAGGCCTAGATATGCTCAGTTGTATATCTATGACACTGACAATGAAGTTTGCAATAGATTAGCTTGTTTGGATACAGAAGAAACTATTTCTAATGAGGTGGACCCTGCTATCGTTGCAGACCTCATTAGTATGCTTGACCATCACAATGTGTTGGTAACGAAGTTCAGGATGGCACGTGATCGGCTATTTTCTTCTGCTGCATTGAGGTCAAGACTTTATTGGCTCATCGGATACTCATGATGATCGCTATTCTTTACCAACTGTACCCGAATTAGCTGGTTTATTAGTTGGTGAGTTATCAGAAGAAAACAACAAATTTGATATCATTGTTCAGACCCATGCTGGTCCTTTACAGCAGATCTCACCACTAAATCCTGCATTAATGTCTCTCCAGTATCCATTATTGTTTCCGTATGGTCAAAAAGGATATCATCTAGGTATTAGATACAAAGACACTGATGAGTTTCCTCAGTTCGCCAAAGAGAAAGTATCTATGCTGCAATATTATTGTTACGAATGCCACTATCGAAAGAATGAACCAAATCCTTATTTATGTTAAGGCCGCTTTCTAATCGCCATGTGTTAATTGTTACTCCCGTGTTGAAGCAAACCGCCTTGCATTTTTTTTTTTCAATCAAGATCGCCTTCGCTTCAAACATATCAAGGTATTATCGATGTCATGGTCGTATGCACGACCGATGGGAAGAATATCTGCTTATGTTCTCGCTTCCTGCTAGCTTTACCGGTAGTCGGCGCTATTATGTATTAAATTACCAAGATGCTATGGCTATTTGCTGTGAGTATGGTCCTCCAGATCTTTTTCATACCTTCACATGTAATTCTAGGTGGCCGGAAATTGCTGACGCCCTTAAGTGCGAACCTACACAGAGCTATTCTGAACGGCCCGATATTATCACTCGAGTTTTCCACATGAAGCTCAATGAATATATATCAGATGTTAAAACGGGTTATAGTTTCGGCCCTATCTGTGCAGGTTAACCCTTTACTTGCACCCTTTGCGGAACATGTCATGTTTTTCGATTCTATTATTGCTTGTTTACTGCACGCTAATTCGGTGTTACTATACATTCCTCGCATACGTGATAATTTCAAAGAGAGGGTTTCCCATGTTCACATCGCCACATGGTTTCATGACGCACAGCACCGTTTTCCTCCGAATTTATAGATAGCTTGATATCAGCTGAGATACCTGATCCAGTTGCTGATCCACTTGGCTATGCTCTTGTTGAAGAGTTTATGATGCACGGTCCTTGTGGGGATCTCAATCCACGATGTCCATGTATGAAAGATGGCTTATGTTCAAAGCGATATCCAAAATCTTTCACCGCACATACTACCATTGATGAATCTGGTTTCCCAATATATCGTCGTCGTGATGATGGAAGATTCATAATAAAGAATGGTATCAAACTAGATAACCGATCAGTTGTCCCCTACAATATGTTGCTCCTTAAAAAATATCAAGCCCACATAAACGTTGAATGGTGCAATAAGACTAACCTTGTTAAGTACTTATTTAAATATCTCACTAAAGGACAAGATAAAGCAAGAGCGACTTTTCATACGCGCGGTCAGCAACCAGGAATATCAAACGGTGCTGACAACAGTGGTGTTGATGAGATTGCTGACTACATTAGATGCAGGTATAACCTTTTTCGCATTGCTTTTGGTTTCTGCTTTAGATTTTTGTTCGTACTCATCATCTATGTGTTTGTTTGATTTAATATACTTTTCTGCTTGTTTCTAGATATTTATCTTCTTGCGAAGCTATTTGATGCTTGTTTAGCTTTGAAATACATGGTCTCTGCCCTTCGTTGAGCGCCTTTGCGTTCACATGCCCGGTATGAATAGGATCATATATAGTGAAAGCTCAGATTACGTAATGTTTCTCAGTAACCAACAAAGTTAGCAAGACAACACTCACCGAGTGGTTTACTGCTAATCACAGTTTTGTTGAAGCTAGATCTAGCACTTATTATCAATTTGCAGCTGAATGGAGCTGGGATGTCAGTAGAAAGAGTTGGAAAAAAAGGAAACGACGTAGTACAAAAATTGGCCGCATATATAATGTACATCCAGGCACTGGTGAGCTGTTCTATCTTAGAATGCTATTAATGATAGTCCGTGGTGCACAGAGTTATGAAGATATACGGACTTTCGAAGGTGTTTGCTATCCTACTTTCAAAGATGCATGCAAGGCTCGTGGGTTAGTTGGTGATGATACGGAATGGTTCTTGCTATTCGATAAAGCGGTTCTCTGGGCCACTGCTCACCAGCTGAGAAACCTCTTTATGGTTTTACTTTCTTTTTGTAGTGTTGCTAATCCTCAGGATTTATTTGATAGATATTGGCTCTTTTTTGCTGATGATATTGCATATAGAATACGTTGCAGCTTACAGAATCATGCATATTCCATCCCAAATGAATATCTACAGGCACAGCTTGTTAATGAATTCACTGCCGCGTTCTCAAAAAACGGCCTATCGTTTTCCTCCTATAATATAGTTGTTGCATCTACGTCTGCTGACACTAGCCCAATAAACAGGCTTATTGCAGAAGAGTTAGCGTATGATAATGCACTTTTGTTATGTCAGGCTGCTTTTTATTGTGCTCAGTTAAACAAAGACCAAAAGATTATATTTGATAAAATTATAACTTCTGTTGCTGAGCAGACTCATGGCTTCTTTTTCATGGCTGGCCATGGTGGTACTAGAAAAACATTTCTTTGGAATGCCGTTACAGCTACGTTAAGAGCTGAGTCAAAAATAGTTATTACTGTTGCCTCTTCTGGAGTTGCTTCCCTTTTGCTACCAGGTGGTAGAATAGCACATTCCCGTTTCAGAATACCTTTTAATGTTAATGAAAGAAGCTTATGCACTATTTCTCGTGGAACACACCTTGCTCGCCTCTTAGAAAAAGCTTCCTTAATTCTTTGGGATGAAGCACCAATGACACATAGGCATTGTTTTGAAGCTGTCAGCAGAACTTTATGCGATATCATGTCTGCTGAAGATCCTGCATTCATGGATATGCCTTTTGGTGGCAAAACAGTGGTTCTTAGCGGAGATTTTCGACAGATACTACCAGTTATCGAAGGTGGCACTGCGTCTGAGGTCATAAATGCTTCCCTCATTTCATCGCCTCTCTGGAACCATATCGAAATACTCAAATTATCTATTAATATGAGGCTGCATAATGATAACCTCCCTCTTGCTCAACGCCAAGAATTGTCTGTGTTTGCCCAATGGGTGTTAGATGTTGGAGATGGCTGCATCCCTCCTATTAGAGAAACAGCTGAACCAAATACGACTTGGATAAGTATTCCCGATGATCTTTTATTAATGCCAACTTCTGATAACGTAGATGCGATTATTGATGCTGTTTACACTTCGTTTCATATAAACTATTGTGAAGCAGAGTATTTAGCACAGCGCGCAATTGTCTGCCCAACAAATGCAATCGCTGAAATCCTTAATAAAACCATCTTTCAAAGAGTTCCTGGTGATTCAAAAGAGTATCTTAGTTCAGACTCTATATCAGAATCAGACATGCGCGTTGCTGATGCTAGCCTTTTATATCCACCTGAATTCTTAAATTCAATTGTTGTCAATAATTTCCCCCATCATAGCATCAGTTTGAAAATAGGTGTTCCAGTCATGTTGTTAAGAAATATAAATCCGTCAGTGCCTCTCAGAACGAACACGCCTTGTTATTACGCGGCTTGGTGATCGAGTGCTTGAAGGACAGATTATAACCGGAGCTAATGTTGGTCAGTTTGTTTGCATTCCAAGAATTGTTCTTAACGCAACAAATCTTCGCTGGCCCTTTACTTTGCAGCGTAGACAGTTTCCCATAAGTCTATCATATGCTATGACAATTAATAAAAGCCAGGGCCAAACTCTATCAACAGTAGGGATTTACCTCCGGACTCCAGTTTTCTCACATGGTCAGCTATATGTTGCGATTTCGCGTGTCACATCACGTGCAGGTCTAAAAATACTAATTGAAGACGAACATGGGGCAGCCTGCACTCAGACAAAGAATATAGTATACCGCCAAGTGCTTTCTTCTGTTTAACACACTATATTGTCACAGGATTCCCTATTACTATTATAGCTCAACATATAATAGATGCCTATTACCGTCTCCTGCTTTTCTTCCGTGCTTACTTGTCCATACTCTTATCCAGGTATGCTTCCTGTTACTTAAGAGTCTATCCTTTTATAGCCTTCTATTAGACTTTTCCTCAGCATAATACTCATCCTATTAGTGCTCTGCTCTTTTCCTCTTTTATTATATCTTCTTTTAGTTCTACATTCTTACTCTATTAGCCCATCTATCTTGCATGATCCGTACATTATTACAGGAATGGTTACCGTTGTTCATAAGTTCGATGTAGTGGTTTCCTTTTATATCATTGTTGTCACTCTTTTTTAAAGTTAGCACTTTGCTTTCAGCCATAAATAAACCTATCGTGCTGCACAGAGCGATAGCCGCATTATCCCTGAATAGCATGCATTGCTTTACTTTACAATTTGTGCTACTACGCAGCCAGTTTGCGATTCTGTTCTCGTTGGTACACGCTGTTTCTCCTTGTGCTATCTGTTATTACTTCTGCTATCTGCTGTTCTGTTCTTAGCCACTGCTAATCGTGTATTGCTTTTTGTCATGTTTTCATGCTGCTTCTCTCTTTATAAGCTTACCTTGTATTTTAGGTCCATATAATATTTACTTCGTTATTACCGCATTCCGTTTTTGCTCCCATTATATCTCCTGGTTATATATGCCTTTTTCTTCCACCTATGTGGTTTTCTGTTGTGTTTCTACTGTGTATAACGCTTGCTCTCTAAATACTACTCTCTGTTCTCAGCAGTTCCTATACTCCGTGTGCATAGCACTTGCTCTATAAATACTGCCCTTTGTTCTCGGCAATCCTATACTCTGCGCATATCAATATAGAGCCCGTTGCTTTGTCCAAAAAGATCATATTGTTCAATGATTATACATATGGTTGTGATAACACATTAATACAGAAGCAATAATTACTTGTGCTAGCAGCTGTCTATCTCGTTAGCAGGAGCTATAGTTTTCTTATATTTCATTAAAATGTCATAACAATATATCTCTTCTTCATCCAGACGGTTTAGTTTGTCTTCCTATATTTGACTAAACTGTGATAACGATATGCCTATTGTTCATCCACATGCTTCAGTTTTGATCAGCTTCTTACCAGCGCCTGCTGCTTTTTCAAACTGCCTGTTCATTACCTGATCGATATAGGCTGTTCACACAGTTTTGGATATATTGCTTTATATCCTAGCTCACACTATATGCAACATTCTCCTTTGATTTATAGAACTCTTCCTACATATAGATCTGCAGGTCGTTTCTGTTTCCGATGCAGAATATATTCAGTGTTGGTATTTTTGGTAGTAGTTACACCTGATGTATATAAAGCGCGATTCTACGTTTTATCCTATGTGCAAGGTTAGTTTTCTATTTAATCGTGTTGTGATTAGTATTAACTTTAGTATAAGAATTATTATAGAATTTAGCGCTCTATATATATTTAGTGTCTCTCAAGCTTCCAACGCTGGAATAATTTTTCGTATTCAGAACAAATCAGATACTCCTACGATTGACCTTTCAAGA
>JAYEVE010001561.1:0-16002 GCA_036346375.1 Guadua angustifolia
GAGGGCTCCCTCGACCTAGAGCCTCGGGCTAGCCGCAGGGTGGGTACTCCTTGCCGCCGGCGGGCGGTCGAACGATTCCCCAACTCGGAAGGCCCCACCACCCTGTGGGGGCCGACCTGGGGGTATGCCCAACTCGTCGCCGACTCGACCGAGCTCGGGGTCTCGTTGATCCTGGTCCGCCAGGATCTCGGATCTAGCGATTGACTTGGACTTGGAAGAGCGGGTCGGGGGATGACTGAGCGGCAAGCCCGGGGTTTCCGTTTCGCATTAAACCACGATCCGCAGTTTCTCCCGGATTACGTGCGAAGGGATATAAAGACCAAGGATGCATGAGCTCAAGGACAACGAAGACAACACTCAACACGCCCTGGTAGCTCGGGCTAGAATCACCACTTTTTGAACTAAAACGCTTTGTACACCCACATAACGAGGTCACCGCCAAGGCGATAGACCATTACCTCGCGGAGACTCATGAGCAATAGACCAGAAAACACAAACGAGCACTTTCGGTCATTTAATCATCTCTTTTCGCCAATTAGTGGATTCCTCCGCCTCCCGGAGAAAGGGCGAACTATTACCCCCGGGGCTCGAACCAATAACTTCGTTGTGTCCGCCTCGCGTCTTCCTCCGACCTCTGCGCAAACGCGAACCTCCGGTGAGCAAGTCGATGGGTCCCTTACACACTAACACCCTCTTCACTTTTGGGCGGATCCCGATCGCGACAAAAAAAAACTTGGATAAACCGCCTTATATGATATAATTGTTCATATATGATATAATTGTTCATATATGATATGAACACCCTATTACGGTTCCCTTATATTTTAGTTATATTTCCTTCTAGAAAATCATGCTCTTTAGACTTAAAGAATAGCTAATGGTTGTCTAAAAAACTAATGTTCAACACTTCTAGTTAATTGATAAACTTTTTTTTTTATTATGCCTTATTGGGATGTTACCTTGTGGTGAAACACCGATGGGTCTCGGTTCAAAAGGCATTGGTCTCACACTCTGAACATGTATCTTGTTAACTATATGCTATGATGTTGTGATCTACTACTTTATGAATGTGCTATGATTTAACTAATAGACTTGTTGTTCTTATCTATTCTTTTCTCTCCTCTTCTTATCGGAATGTTTTTAATGGATCCTGTAAAGGGCGGCCCTAGTTTGATGCGTATTGAGAGTTCTAGTCTTTATAATTTTTGTTGTTCTTATATATGATGGTAGTCGGTCTTATTTTCTTGGGTCGACACTTTTTAGTGATATGATTATATGAAGTTATGATGAACTCGTAACCTTTTTTAAAGTAATGCATTCTTTATCTATGTTTCTTTTAGGATAGATAGATTGAAAAATTTGTCATGTACTTTTACGGCTCACCATTTTACCAAGATCGTTAAACATTAACTTGTTTGGTTTATGTCGATTTTCTGAACATTGTAGATATCCTCTTGCTTTCTTTGTATGTTTTGTCACTATTCATTTTTTCTCTATATAATCGTTTGCTATATAATTTTTAAGTGTACAGGTCATGTGTTTTTACCATATTATCTTGCCCAAACCTTTGAGCATACTTTGTAAGAATATCTTTCTTTTTTCTTATTCCTCCTAGAACTATTCTTATCCGGCCATCAATGATAAAAATAAAACTGATCCAAAATTATCGCCTCCCTTCAACTCTTTGGAAATAGTGTCTACAAGGTATGCCAAGAAACTTTGAGTTGCATTGTTGGATTTAGGTATTAAGAACATACTTATTAGTTACTTACAATTTGACCACTTGGATCGCATGTCCGCTTTTTGTTTAACCCCAAAGCATCTCCAAAGTATTTATTTATGCATTGTAGGTGGCATTACACACGGCAATTAAGTAATGTATTTATGCATTGTGTGGCTATACTTCATTTGTTTCATGTGTCTCTCATAAGTTGTAAGTTTGGTTGAAGAAAGGCCCTTCTAGGGTTAGGTTAGCCTTTCTACGGCTATAAATGCGGTTTTGAAAGAATTTGTGTTTTTTTTTAGGGCGTTTTGCTAGTGAAACCGAAGGGATAAAAATGAATACGGTTGTGTTTCAACTATCTTTATTTTTTTTTGAGTTACACATGCAAGTGCCACAAGAACATATTTTTTCTACTTTCTATTTTCTTTTTTTTCTCTTTGCATAGCTGTATGAAATCACTATTTCACGTTGTTGGAGGTATTAAATTACATAGATTACATATAAGGTAAGTTGGACTAAAAAGGTTCAATATATAGTATTTGCATTCTAATACCCCTTTTGATTTTCATCGATTTCAATCAAATATTAATTGTGCTTGAGGTTTTGGATGCCTGATTCATCTCGAGGGCTTGCTCTATCTTTAATTGCGGAGATGCTCAACAATCGGCGGTATCCCCGATTGTGCAAAGAACAATATTAGATTAGTTAATTGACTCCTTTTTATCACTAATGATTATTTTGCTCCGAAAGATGCGATGGAGGAATCTATTGAGATTGTTCTAAAAACTCCCATGTGACCAAAGATGGGGTGGCAAAGGTAACTTGCCTTCATTTTCCCATTATACATGTATACTTGTTCATTCTTTGTGTTAATGTTCCTTATGGGGATTTCAAATGAGGCAAACCAATGTTAACCTTTCTATATGTTTTGTTAAAGGATGAAATATGACTTAATCCTTGAGCACTTTTTGTTATATTTAGTGGAATCATACCCTCCCCAAGGACATATTAAAATATGGGTGTGCTATTGAATCACTTATTTCCACTTTTCTAGCTTATTTTGGTGATGTTTAACTAGAAGACCACATGATTGCTATAGTTAAACTAGTGTTTTTTTTTTCGATCCATCGAACAATTGTGTCATATTTGCATCATTTTTACATATCAACTTTTCTCTGGAGGTTGAAAAAATATTTGGCCGGGTAACCAATATGTCACCTAAAAATGATTCATTAGGTTTGTTCTTTTCATCCATTCGTAACCATGACCTTTTATCCCCTTTTAACTTTTCTTTCATGTGGTTTTTATTCTTATTTTACTGAGAAGGGAAGCCATGGTCTCTATAGACATGCCCTGGCCCTTGAAGTCGGTCATTTTGGATAAATATCAAACCATATGCCTTTTGCTCTTGTATTCATTTTTTTTGGCCTTAGTCTAACGAGCGTGATCGACTTATTGTGATGGAATGTGTATTGTATTTATTATGGTTGTAATGTGTTTACGTCATTGCGTAGTTTACAAATTGCCGTTGGATGTGTGATTGATTATCTAAGGATCGCTAGAATGTCTCTTCGGTTTGAGAGATTGATATATATATTATAACGCAAATGTTTTTTTGTTGGTGGATGTCCTATTTACAAGAGGGTCATGTCAAATTTTGTACATTTTGACTTAGTTTAGACTCTTGCAAATATTTCGATTTAGTTTAGTACTGTTGTGCTATAAGAAATTGGTTTAATTACTTTAGTTTGAATTAGTTAAGTTTACTTCATTTGGTATGACAATGAAGTTAACATTTCGATTGAGGCTATTAAGTTTTGCTAAGTTTTACATTTAAATAAGTTTTTTTAAAATATTGTATTCATGTTGTGTGTTTAAGGTAGTTAGATTCGATATTTACTATAGTTTGTGGTGAATTCATTAGTAGTCATGCTCGATTTGCATCTTTGCTTTCACAAGGTTTGCAACCCTATAGTCTTTTGTTAGAACCTGCGCAAAGTACAACAAATAAGTAAAGGAGGATGACATGGAAAATGTGTTGACCAACCATATTTAATGAGTTATGCCTAATTAATAGTTAAATTCTTGAATTCTTGAATGCTATAGTAAAGGAGTTATGTTGACCAACCATATTTAATGAGTGCACCAAGTACAATTCTTGAATTCTATAGTTGTGGTTTCAATGTATTCCTTCTTGGTTTTATCTCAAAAAAGGGATAATGTTGTTGTTCTTTGCGAGAGCCCGCTTGAGTGTTAATGCATTTAAGGATATGAATTGGGATCTCCTGGTGTCCTCTTATTGATGAGGTGCTTTTATCATGGCTTGTCAAGGTAAGTGTTTTTTTTTTATTTTTTGTTGGGTTGGTGTGGCATGTGCATGTCTTTTTATTTTTTTTTGATAATTTAGCAATTTTACTTTCTTTCGGTTCCTCGAAGGGCTGAGAAACACGCCAAATTAGTGCCCAAAATTAACAAAGTGGAAGAGCTCGGAAAACAAATCGATGCTGTCTTGAAGATCTTCAAAAGCCTGGTGTAGATGATGAACCCTAGCAAGTGGTTTTGAAGTATGAAGATGCTTACAGGTTTTTGAAATTTTATTATGTTTATCGGGCATTTCTTCTTGAGCTTATTTCAGATATCTTCTTGTATCTTCGCGGTGAGAATCGGAGAGCCATAGACTCACAAGGGTATAGTTATATTTTGTTTATGTACATGGGTGGAGTGGTATAAATATAAAAGGTCTGGTTCGGGTGATGTTTTATTGTACTTTGGAGTCATTTTATAATTTCTATATGTCATCTTTGTAGGAGTCACTATGGTACAAGTGTTTGCTTTTACACACCCAAATATGAAACCTGTCCGAAGCACTTACAATTTGAATTAGAGAGATTGATGTATGAGCAGGAAAGTGGCCTTTTGATTTTGAAAGAAACTCTTCCTTGTTGTTGGTGATTGAAAGGATGATCCTGTCACCCCACTACTTAACCAATGGAATATCAGGTATTCTAAAAAAGATTATCTATTTTTCCTGTTTCAAATGTACTTTTCTGTTAATTTTCTTGCATTTTTGGATTCAGGCAATGGTTCATGAGCTTATTGGAATTGAGAACAATAAAGTGGATCTTAGGGATTTGCTAATATCCTAAAGACCGAAAGTTGATAAATGCAATTTCTTGTTTGAGTTATGATGAAATATAATGCATGAAATCTTTGTTGAGTGTTGATCCATGTCAAATATGCTTGTACAGGTGGTGGTTCTATCATCGGACAAGATGATTTTTAAGCTAACATGTTAGAACTTTGGGGACCTCGGTATGAATATCAAAAGAATGGTAGATTACTTTCAACATCTTTCAAAAAGCAGCCAAAAAAAAGCCAGAATGTTCATAGTATAGGTGATTTGGACTTTTGTTATTCATTGTTTTCTATGAAAGAAATGGAGAAATTATGTATATTCACCTTGTTGTTTATCTCTTCATTCTACACCCCATGTTTTTATTTACTTAAATATTGACTTTTAGACCCCTAAGGCTAATTTGATTTGTATAAGTGTTAATGAAATATCATTTAGTATCATGTTAGCTTTGGCTCCTTTTTTTGTGTGTAGATGAATACATCTATGTATTTAACATTATGTGTTCTCCTAGCATCAAAGAAACTAGCGGGATTTTTTTTAGATGATGGCTTAAATTTGAGCCCAATCCCAAATTTATCGTTAAATTTTAAAAAACCCGAATTTATCAAAATTGGTTGAAAAAACCCAAATTTAAAAATAAATTGTGGGTTTTTATTTCAATTTAATGATAAATTGGGTTTTTCTTTAATTTAATTAAATTGGTTTCTTATTTAATTTAATTTTAAATTGTGGGTTTTTTCAAAACCCAAATTTAATTTAAATTGTGGTACCAAATTTAATTGATTAATTTGAAAAGACTAAATTGACGTTTTGCTCAAATTTACCTTAAATTGTGGGTTTTAGCTAAATTGGGGTTTTGGCCCACAATTTTTTCTGTTTTGTAGGATATGATATGCTCTTATTTCAATGATTGAAAAACAATTGTATTTTTATATATAATTTCTGCCTTTGTTATAATTTGGCCCAAAAATATATAAATGGTAGAGATCTTTTCTTTTCTTGATTAATGTGAGAATTTGTAGAATTTAGATTATTGGGGATTTCTTACCCTTAGAATGAAAGAGGTGCCTTGAATATCACCATCTGTTTATATATATATATATATAAATATATATAGGAAAAATATCTTTTACTCCCGGGTGTAGTTACTCCCACCTGAAATACTACCTAAACAAACTTGAAATACTCCTTTATCACTTTGGGTACACTCATACACTAATTATGAGATACTCCAATATGAGCCACATGAAAAAATTGCAAGGAGTCCATGATTTTTAGCGATTTCAAAATACCTTTATATATACAATAAAAAGGGTATGTCCAAAAATATACATAACACCTCTGAAAAAATGTACATACTACCTAGATGATCTTATATACTGTATACTATTACATACCCTCCATCGTATAAGATACCCCATACGTTTGGAGATCGGAAAAATATACATATATAAAGGAAAAATGTACATATGTATGTATGTATGTATATTATATATGTATGTATGTATTATATTATGTATGTATGTATTATATTATATATATACAACACACACATGATGGGGCAGATCCAGCATAGACACTAGCAATAGAAGGGATTTGATGATAGCTACGTGTTGCCAACAGACGGCTTCATAACGAGTGGAATAAAATGTAAGTGTTAAAAGGTATCTTGAAAATATCGGGGAAGTATCACCAGGTATTATGAATTATTTTTTCTGAAAAACATGAAAAGCACTGATATAGACAGGATACATATATAGTCATATCGAGACCGTATCCGTATCCATACAACGATTTTGCAAAGTATCTCCGTAACGTGTGTGTTGGAACATTTGGAAGGAAAAAAACAGCATATATATACAACAGGATTCTGTGCGTATAAAGGAGACATTGAGCTGAGTTGCAGTACCAATTAGAATTCGGAAAAAGGTCGGCCTTTGTTATGTTTACTACAGTGTAATATTGTTCTTGTTTCTTTTCCTCTGTTTTGTTGTTTGCAGTCTGGCATCGTCCTTGTAACTGACTTCTTCTGTCCATCGTTTTTTAAACAAAGACACTAGTTATACATGATGTAGGATCGATATAAACTAAACTAGCATTCAGAGGGGGTGAATGATTGGCGAAGTAAAATCAAATTTTGATCTACTAAAATTCACCCTAATTCGGACTCAAATAATTGCTTCGTATTCAACAAAACAGAGTATTGCGTTTAAATTGTGAATTCCGGAGATCTAGCTGTCGATTGACCTGAAATTTGAACAGAAGAAACTAGATTCCAATACGCATCTAACAAAAACAAATCAGGCCGATCGGATCTACAGATCAAAAGTTATAAATCCTGCAAGCTTGCTGAGACAGAATATGACGAAAATCAAGCAAACCCTAATTTCGTGATTAATCACAATCTACAAAAATTAACCAACAAAACTTTGAGGAATACTAAATTAATGCCCTAAGAAGGTTTTAGATGGATCAAATCAAAATTAAACTTGTTGAATAAAAGGACAATGATTCAATCTACTAAACCGAAATTGGGCAAACAGGTAAATCGACCATACGATCATGCATGAACAGTAATCCACGATTTATTGTATCAACGATGGTACTGGCACCAAATACTGTACCCTAAGCGAACCAACTCGGCTCGGATCACGAGAAAGATTTTTATTTCATTGTCTAAAGTACTCCAACACAAGAGTACAAATCCTAATTTGGCTCTCCAAATAAAGGGAGACCCCCTATTTATCGAGCAAACTCACGAGATTGACTACAACTCCACTTCCAACATGGAAAGAGGTTTTCATCTCCGCCCAACATGGCCAAAACCAAAACCTTCCGCATGATCCCCCCCGCACATACGTGACTAACCACCTTCATATGCATGTTCTCAGCCGAACGTCCGCATGACATCCTTGACCACCAAGACCTCGATTCCTCCTGAATCTAGTCTCAACCTCGCCTCCATGAACCTAGTTCCGGTCCGCATCGACCACGTTCCCTCGAGCAACACCCCCAATAAACAAACAACTCCAGCACAAGTCCCGACTTGACTCAAGGTTAATCCATGCAACCACTCACAAGTGCATTGCATCAAGCAAAACCATCATGCTATCACCCATAATAATCATATCAACATAGCACATGCACAAGCACCACACATGCTATAACCCGCACTTTACAATGCCAATTTCACCATTCAACCAATTTTTCATCACATGATCTCCACATGAAAGGAATGTGATTGTATCGTAGTTAGAGATGGTACCGCTCACTTCGCTAATTGCATCAGCATTTCGTTGCATGCGTTCGGTAGAACCAGCAAACTTACCTGCACAATGGTACATCTAGATTTTATGATGTAATTATTTTGATATATAACTTTACTTTCAATTATTAAAATATAATTGTATTAGTTATATAACTCTATTTATATATGATTAATCTACACCATTATAATCTAGCCACCAAAATAAATAGTGGGGATCCTTTCTTTGATATACAACTCTACTTCTAGTGATTGAAATACAATTGTATTTGTTATATATGATTAATTTACACCATTATAATCGGCCCTAAAAATAAGTGGTGGAGATCCTTCACCTTTTCTCACTATAGGAATCAACATTATTTTTTTGGGAAACTAACGAAAATATTGGAAAAATAGATGAAAATAGATATTTTCCGGCAATCCGATGAAAATAAGCTGAAAGTAAGTTGATGAAAAATGTTTTTCGATTTAAAAATAATTGTATTTTCAACGTCCGTAATAAAAAATATTAGTGGACCGGTGACGACCAACCCTTGCGTGGCATGGCTATTATGTTATTATTTTTATTAATGGCCATAGTAAGGTTTACCAAAAATAATTTAAGCTGAATTCTTTAATTATTTTTGCATACCTAAGTTTATTATGATTCCGAGACACATGAAAATTTATTTCATGATTTTGGGATTATATTTCCCATGAGTGCAATAATGTCCATAATAGTGTTATAATCAAGGTTTAATTTAAATAATTGTTTTGTAGTTCAAAAATTAAATATTTTTGTATATTTAGATTCTTCTTGATTTTAAATGAATATAGAAATTTGTTTCATATTATTTTAATGAAAATGTGGAAGATATTCAAGATTGAAATTTATTGATTTGGAAATTACATTCAAAATTGGAAATACTCTTTCTTGTATTGAACACATCTTGACCCTTTCCGGAGTTCTTCCCGAGGCCCGACATCGGGGCCCGGGGACAAAACGAGAAAGGAGCTAGGGCTCGGCAAGCTCCCGGCGATCTTCCCAGGAGGGCACGGAAAAAGATCTCGATGAGGCACATACAATGGTGGAACCCAATGGGAAGAAAACCAAGAGGTGTGTTGAGCTTCAAGGGGGCTAATGGGGGTTGGGGGAGAAAACCAAGCTTGAATGGGTAGCACATATAGCATCAAGGAGTCACAAGGAGTCCATTTTTGGGTTGGTTTAGATTTCTTGGGTTGGTGCCATCGCCCGGGGCCATGGAGGAGATGAGCTCCCGGGACATTTGCATGAGGGAGCTCAAATGTTTGGGGCTTTTGATTAGTAGAGCCGGATGCTAATTCAAGTAATTTGAAAATGGATGTGTGACACAAAATTGCAATTGGATTTTGAGCTCGAGATTGCACCATGGCGGAAAGGAGTGAGCTCGGGAGCTAGAGGAAAACAAGGGAAATGGGGAGAGGTGAAAGCGACCCGAGAATGCTTGGCGCCTTCTATAGAATAGGAATGGATGAGCTTGGGGATTGCTGGTCTCGTTGGAAGCTTCACCAACAAGACAAAAGGATTAATGGCTGTACATGAGGAGGCATGATGGCGCACGGGAAACCGGGGAGGTGGTCGTGGAGGATTGATGGCGGTCTAGGATTGGCCAAAGCGAAGGTAAAGGATGACCGAGACGGGGGAAGGAGTGCTCCTGGGGTGAACGGCCAAGGGAAGAAGACAAGGGTGAGGCTGCGGGTGGGCGGGTCGGGTAGTACCCAATATGAGAAAGATAGGGAGCAAAGCAAAATTCAGCATAGTGCAGTGAACCGGCGGATAGGGCTTTAATGGATTGGTCTAGCGTCACTTCAAAATTTATGAACATTTTTCTGTACAATGCATTAGAAGTTATATTGCTACTGTAGAAATTTCAGATAAAATTACTGTCTTATATTTTATAAAAATTTGACAATCCCCGGATTTGTTTTGATTTATCAAACAATTTAAATAGCTTCAAAACTTTTTGAAACTTTTTATATGAATTCATATTTATTATATTATTATTATTTAAAATTTAAGGTTTATATAATTTTTATTTAATTTATTAAAATTCTAACATTGAGTACTAGTTTTTATTCTCTATTTTTGAATTTTTAAATATTGGATTATAATTTATTAATTTGTGAAATTTTTACTATAGGTGCATTAATGGCTGCAAAATATAATATAAAATTTTCAGCTGGAGATATCATGATTATTTTTATTTAATTACAATGCTCTTTGCTAGTCTTGGTGCAATAAATGAGTTTGGATTTTATGTATAAATGTTGGATATGACATCTTAAAATTTAAAATTGAGGTTCCAGGGTATTCTTAAGATTATCCATGATTTTTGTAATTTTATTGACTTTATATTTCATTTTTTATTCTTCTATTTCTCAAAATGATTTTTCCAATGAAGCAAAAATCAAGAAAAATCCAGAAAATTCAGAAAATTTAGAAAAGGCAACAATAAATATAATTTAATTCTGAATTTTAATTTATTAATTTATTTTAATTTTCAGGATGTTACAGTTTTTAAAAATTATAACAATTTGGTTTTTTGGTGATGTTCCAAAAAAAATTCTTCATTTGTTATAATCTTTTCTTGGTTGGTTAGTTTTCGAAAACCGAGTGGTTCTTGTTGAAAAACCATGGTTTTTTGTTGAAAACCAAACAGTTTTGATTTTTGAATTTTTTCCAAAATTTTTATTTCTTAACCCCGATTTTTATGATTTTGGCGGAACGATTTTTACTTTTGAATTTTGAGTCGTTTTTCAAAAATGGTTTTAAAGCCCTGCCTAACAACAATGAAAACATGGTGATTTAGTACTAGAAAAGCAAATCAAACATCGATAGGGTCATTACGGTTGAAAATCCACTTTAAAAAAACAGGATAGTTAATTATCCGGGCACATTGAAAGATGGGTGAATTGGCACTAACATAATGATGGGCAATTGATCGACTAATACCTAAACCTAACTTTTTATATTATTACTAATTCTAAAATTTAATAAAATAATGATCAAAGAAAGAATCAATCTAGAATAATTAATATAAGACCATGAAAGAAAACCCGATTAAACAAGCAAACTAGAATGCACTTTGCTTTTTGCCCTTTTCATCTTCCTTTGCCCAAAGACCTTTGCTTCCGCTTTGATGGCGCGCCTTCTTCTTCCCCTGGCCCGGGCGGTGGATCTTATCCCAAGATGGCACCCAGGGCCTCCACCCCGCCGGGCCGTCGTCAGGCAGCCGGGGAGATCATCGCCCACTCGGACTTATGGCGGGCGGTGCCGCCATCACTACCTGAAAATATTTGCGGCGGTAACCCATCTTTCAAAGGCGGCACCCCTTTAATCAATCGTGAAATCGCTATATTTGCATAGCGTTTTAAGGACCCAAAATGCATTTGTTGGAGTTAAGCCCGAAATAAAATTTTTTGGCGGTTCTTAACCACCCTGTTCAAATGCATTTGGGAATGAAAGAACCCCCGGCCAAAATGCTTATTTTCAGGCGTTTTGGCTTGTAGATAAGTGCTATTTGTGCGGTGGTTTAAGCACCCCCAAAATAAATTTTCACGCGCTTAAGCCGTCCCCTGTGATCCGGAATCTTTTTAATAATGTTATGTTAATTATATTATAATATTAATAAATGCATACATTCTATCAATCACATCCTTTAAAGACAAATCCATACATAACAATGATAAGGTTATATATACAAAGCACATATAAATCATAATTGCATTATTATATATATACAAGGTTATATATACTCCTCCGATATTCTCCTTGTAAAACTCTCAGGGATCCCCGCCATGTACCTCGATATTCTCTATCTAATATAAATTAACTTTGTCTTTCAAAAAAATATATACACAAGGTTATTTATATACATCGGTGTTCACCCGCCTATCCTCGCTCCCAATTACAAAGTACAAAGTATAGCATGTTGCCACTTCACCTCCCAAAAAAACTACCTCTCTCATGGATGACTTCACGAAATGGGCACATGTCCTTTTGCACATTGCAAAGGTCATCATCAATGAGTGCCAAAGTAGTCTTTGCAATCTTCCCGCGATAATAAAGTAGGCAATAAAGAGGTTAAACAATAGTGAAATCGAGAATCGGACAATAAATAATCTTGAATCACCAATTTGTATAGTCTTACATCCCGGATTTTCAACTTGTGATCCCGAGGAACTCCAGACGTAGTATCCACAAAGAACCCCGGAGGTTGCTTGTGGCACTTCAAATCAAATAATAATGTATTGAATTATCATTGGTAATACCCTTCCTTACTAGTGCAATTATGTTGAAGCATTACAAGTGTCTTTTACCCATGGGTGGACATAGCAAAGCATCTTATTTGACCCCTTGAGGATCATGTTGCCCCCTTTTTGCTCATGTAATTTTGAAAGCCCTACTAATGTCAACAACAACAAGTAACTATCATATCATAAAACAAATTATGTTATGTTATGTATGTTTGTGTATATATATTTCTTACGATTTAAGCGGTGAATTCATTGTAAGATTGATGGGGTTCGATGAGTCAAGGACCATATATCGCTCGCTTGGGTATAGCATGAAACAAATGAAGTGATCGCCGAACAAAACTTATGTAAGTTTCTCGGTGATTATGGTGCAAACTAAACTTTAGCAACGATTGACAAATGAGAAGATTACTTAAAATTGTAGGAGCCATTATGCGCCTTGTCTTGCATCCGAGCATTGCTTTTGATATGTATAGCCCCACATCTACTTGGCGATCTCGGGTTAGGGACTATCGCTTTTCTTCTGTTCCCATCCCTTATCCTTCCGCCTTTTCATTGAGTATAGCTCTTAAGCTCGGGGCTAATCCGGGGGGTTAAGGAACCCGACATGTTTTCCCATCTTTTAGCATCGGATATTGCATTCTACCAAAGACAATGGTCAATCCCTTTATATTAATTGGGAAACATGACATTTTGGCAAATATCGATTTTGGCAAAATGCATCTTGTTACGTTTGGCGGTTAACTTTATTTAAAAGGAAAAAACCACTAAAATCGCCAACTTACGATTTAGTGAAAATTATATGGATTCGCCAATTTTTGAATGATCTAACAAGCCATTACTATAAAGAGGAACTCAACTTGGCACTCAACTACTATACATTTGGGGTTTTTTTATTATGCTATCGAATGCAATATAATAATATTTGTATAATTTGTTATATCGGGCTTTCCCGCAAGAGCCGATATAACAATGTAGGGTAGGTCAATGGCCAACTTACGGCACCCACCGATCATGTTGATGTCAAGTTTTCCAAACGGAACATCTTTGAATCACCAAAATCAATCCGCGTAGTGAGTATCCTCTTTTGTAGATATCGGAGGGAAGGCTTGAATGCCCTTCACCCCAAGCGAGATGCCCTCAAGTACCCCATGGAATCTCTTCAACTCCCATGGTCCTTTGTTGATCGCTCCATGGGGAGAAATGGCTTGCCATACTCATAAGTCTCTAGTGAAGGCATGGTCTATACCAGGGAGTTGGCACTCTGTTGACTTGGTGGTACCGTGATTGCAATCTACTTTTTGTTTTTTTTGCAACCAACAACATCGCCAAGATGAGGCGCAGCGGTTGCAACGGAGGTGATGCATGCGGTGCACAAGGCGCCCCGGAGATCGGGGTGAAGGACCCAATGGAGATCGTTGGTGAAGGCGCCTTGGCGGAAGATACTTT
Organism: Guadua angustifolia; assembly: GCA_036346375.1. Lineage (NCBI taxonomy): Eukaryota > Viridiplantae > Streptophyta > Magnoliopsida > Poales > Poaceae > Guadua > Guadua angustifolia. The sequence goes on from JAYEVE010001561.1 coordinate 13,852, forward strand.
GTGGGAACCGGGGGAGAAGATTGTGTGGTGAAGGCGCCCGGCGGAGAAGATCCGGTGGTGAAGGGGAGGGAGAAGATGGGTTGTGGTGAAGGCGCCCGGGGAGAAGATGGTTTGTGGTGTAGGCAATTTTGGAAGAGGTAGGCGCTTGACTTTGCTAGCCTCTCGACCCTCTTGTATCAATGCAATATCTTCCTTGGGCCATACAATAAATACCCAAGCATCTTGGATGGTCTCTACATCATCGGGTTGAATGGTAGCTTCCACAAGCCAAGGCCGGAACAAGCATGATGTCCACTTGCACCTTTCGTGACCAATCGGGACAGTTGGTTGTGTATCCATCGGATATTCCATGCCCTCCGGCTCGCGATCTAGCCCTTGCTCGGATGTGCCGAGCTTGCACGGGTTGCCTCTATGATATCATCCAGGATATCGGGCGTTGGGATTGCGGACCCGCTCTCCGGATCGGCCGGTTTCGGGTTGTCATCCGCCCGCTTTAACGCCCCTTTTGCCTTTCTTCCCACCCTTAAAAACTCTTGTTGGGCGGTTGTCTTATTGTATCACCATGGTCCTCTTATATCTTTGGCCGACTTGTATTGGTCTTGATATTTGGGAACCAATGCTTGAAGCCCACTCGACTTCGCGCCACGAGGCATTGGGTGTTCGGTTCCCCGCCGTTAGGTTCCCGTTCTCCCCGTTCCGCCAAAGATCCCTTGCTTGCTCGGAGAGATCTTGCAAGCCAAAACTTCAAGGACCGAGGTCCATCGGCTTTTGGACCCTTTTTTGGGTTGGCGAAGGACCCAAGCCTCCTCCCATTCGTCAATGGGTTCTCTATCCCAAAACGGGCTTCCCTTCTTCTTCTTTCTCCTCCACTCAACAATCTTAGGGCATACCCCCGTGCCGGTGATGGGGGTACTTGTTCTTCTTGCAGGGCCTTTGCACCTCGCTCAATGCTACCTTGCCAGGTTTCCGACAAACTCCGCCCATTCACCCCGGTGATTTTTCCATATTTCGAATGGTGTCTCCCGCTTCACAAAGTACTTGTTGCTCATACCTCCGGCCGAAGCTCTTCCCCATCCGCCCAAGGCATTCTTCTTAGCGATGGCCTCAACTGGGGAACCTTATGATTTTCTCAGATTCGGTCCAAGTGGCGTTTGTCGGCCGGCCACCTTTGTCCAGTTATCAATCGTGATGGAGACATTGTCCTTGACAAGACACCTGCAGCTATTTCGGAACTTGGATAGTGCCTCACGAGGTGCTAGGGGCTCTCCTAAAGGACCAACCTCCGTGATATACCAAGTCCTCGCCAGAACTTGTTCCTACTTCATTCCCGCTGCTTTATGCAAGTCGTGGTTGTTGCAGCAGAGGAATCCACAGAACATGCCCGAGGTATCTTCAATTACCTCTTGAATCGCAGCTAGTGGCGGATCGCTTTCCTACCTCTTCATAGAAATAAACACGAGGAATACGCAAACATAAGGAAATGCAATTATGTCCACGCCAAGCTACAAATAAAACAAGCTCACTCTTCTTAATACCTCTTCATTGGGATTGTAGTCGAGTCGATTTCCCCATGCCGCCGCTCGTCGTGGGCATGGAACTGGCTAGGGCTCTTGTACGATGACGAGGAACCATCCGCCCAAGGACAACGATGGGCTCGGTGTTCTTTCCACCAGGTGGCTGCATCATCTTTCTCGCCAAGTCTTGTCGCTTTCCGCATCGCGAAACCCCAGCCCAAATGCGCCGTGAATGCTACCAAAAGACCCTAAATGACGCTTACAACACTTGAACCATACGCCTGAGTGTTCCATCAAGACCCAAGAAATGAAACTTGACAAAGAAATCCAATTGAACTAATAACTCAACGAATGAAACACTAAACCTTTTACCATTACTAAAAGATTGAAATCGACCTTGAACATCTCTAAACCATTTAAAGCTAAGTCACCGAAATTTACAAAATTTCGCATGACCTCACTAGAACAGAGGACATCCACTCACAGAGAAAACATTGCGATAATATGATATCATTCTAGCAGTCCTTAGTTAACCAATCACACATCCAATCGACGGAATAAATTCCTCCACCATTTAACAAAGACATTACAACCTTATTAATTAAACCGACTTTACAAGTTAATTTAAATGAGGTGG